>PVKA01005660.1:0-88975 GCA_004027165.1 Ctenomys sociabilis | reverse complement strand
AAGGTAAGAAAGATCTCTTAAAAATAACTACGATACAGGAAATAAGTCAACATCTGCAAGACAATGCAAAGAAAACATGAGAACAATATGTATCAATGACAAACAAGGAGACAATACAAATGATATAAAAAGAATTTAGGCAGAAGTGACAGGAGAAAAATTCCCAAATATGGGGAACAATCTGACATGCAGTAACTGAAGCATATAGAATTCCAAATAACATCAACCCAACTAAAAACACATCCACACGTATAATAGTCAATATCCCAGAAATCCATCACAATAACAATGTAGGTAAAGCTGCTAGAGAAAAGAAACATCACATTTAAATGAAAAACAATCAGAATAACAGCAGATTTCTCTTCACAACCCAGGAAGTCAAGAGCAGAGTATTTTAATCTTCCATGAAAACAAAATCCAGCATAGACTATTATATACTCCACAGAAATCTCTTTCTAGTTTGATGGAGAAGTGAAAAACTTCCATGACAAAGAACAACTAAAGAATTTCATAACAACAAAGCCAACCCTATACAGACTACTGAAAGATATTCTAGAGAAGGACCAAAATGACCAGAACTCCACAAATGAGAAAGGAAAGAACCAACCAAATAGGGCAGACAAACACAGGACAAAAAGGAGTAAACAACAGCAGGTAAATAAAATGTCATTCATAAGTCAAAACATCTCAGTTATAACCATCCATGTAAATGGATTCAATTCACCAATTAAGAGAAACAGACTGGCACAGTGGATCAGAAAGCAAAATCCAACAATGTGCTATATACAAGAAAAACACTTAACTCATAAAGAAATTCATAGGCTGAAAGTCAAAGAATGGAAAACAATACAACACGCCCCAACAACTCAGAAAAAAGTAAGGGTAGCAATCCTTTTCACAGACAGTCTTAACTTCAAACCAAGAATGACAAAAACAATAAAGAAGGCCACTATATATTGGTTAGGGGAAAAAACTAAGAGTACGAGGTAACACTCATAAATATGTATGCACCAAATATGGGAGCACCCAACTATAAAAGACAAATCTTAATGGACATCAAAAATCTAACATCCAGTACCACAATCTTAATAGGAGACATTAACACCCCCATATCCCAAAAAGATAGGTAAAGCAGAAAAAAATTAGCAAAGAAGTAGCAGAACTGAACCAGAATGTGGAACAAATGGACTTAGTGCACATATACAGAGTATTCCACCCAGCTACAGCAGAATACCCTTTTCTCAGCTACACACGTGAACTTTTCTAAAATAGACCACATACTAGTCGATAGGTCACACTTAAGTCTATGCAAGAAAACAGAAATTATCCCATGCATATTATATGACCACAGTGCAATGAAACTGAAAATAAATGACAAAAGAAACCACAAAAAATACCCATAAATACATGGAAATTATACAACATCCTCCTCAGAATCCAATGAGTCACACATGAAATTAAACAACATCTACAATCTAACGGAGATCCAAGCACAACTTACTGAAATTTATGTGGTGCAATAAAAGCAGTTCTTAGAGAGAAATTTATAGCTTTCCACTCACACATTATGGAAACAACAGAAACAAATAAATACTCTCAGGCTGCACCAACAACATCCAGAAAAGCAAGAGAAAACAAAACCAAAAGCCCAAAGATGGGAGGAAAATACAAAGATTAGAGCAGAAATTAAATCAATCAAGGGGACAGGGAAATGGCTCAGTAGAATAAGCACTTCCCAGGCAAGTACAAGGGTGTGAGTTCAACACCCAGTTCTACAAATAATAATAATTATTATTATTTTTATTTATTTATTTATTATTAATAATTATTATTATTGATTAATAGTATTAATAATTTATTGTTGTTATTATTCAGTGAAGATGAACAAAACAATACAAAGAATTGACAAATCAGAAAGCTGCTTCTTTAAAAGATTAAATAAAATTGATAAGCCCCTATCTACCCTCATCAAAAAGAGGGTAAGAAAAAACTCAAAAGCAAGCAATAAGTAATGAAAAGAGTGAAATTACACCAGAATCAATGAAAATTTAGAAGATCATCAACAACTACTTTCAGAATCTTTGCTCTCACAGAATAGAAGACACAGAATTAATGGACAGATTACTGGGAAGGTGAAAACAACCAAAACCAAATCAAGAAGATGTAAGAACTCTCAATAAACGAGTAATAGCCAATGAAATACAAAATGTATTAAAAGCCTAGCAACAAAGAAAAGTCCAGATCCTGATGGATTCACAGATGAATCCTACAAGAAATTTACAGAAGACATAATCTCAATGCTGCTCAAACTCTTCAATGAAATTGAAAAGGAAGGAATCCTCCCAAAATCATCCCCGGAGGGAAGTATTACACTGATACCAAAACCAGGAAAAGACACAACTAAAAAAAAAAAATATTAACTACAGGCCAAACTCCCTCATGAACATAGAGGAAAGAGGCTGAACAAAATCCTAGTAAACAGAATACAGCAAATCATCAATAATGTTATATAACATGACTAGATAGGATTCATCCTAGGGATGCAAAGATCATTCAATATATGAAAATCTATAAATGTAATATACTATATCAATAGAGCCTAATGAAGAATCATCATCTCAACTGATGCAGAAATTGCTTTTGACAAAGTACAACACTCATTCATGTTCAAAAGCCTACAGAAAACTGGAATAGGTGGCCTCTAATTTAATCTGATAAGAGACATCTATGACAACCCAATGGTTAATAGAATTCTAAATGGGGAAAAACTGAAATCTTTTACTCTCAGATCTGGTACAAGACAAGGATGTCCTCTATTATGACTCCTATTCAATATAATTCTGGAATCATTGGCTAGAGCCATTAGACACGAGAGAAAATAAAAGGAATAAGAATGGGTAAAGAAGAAGTTAAATTATAATTATTTACAGATGACATGATACTTTACATGGAAGACTAAAAAAAAGTATACCAAAAAGCTACCATAATTAATACACCAATTTAGTAGCATAGCAGGAAGCAAAGTCAATACCTAAAAGACAATAGCATTCTTCTACATAGATAACAAACACACTGAGAGGGAAATTAGAGAAATAATACCTTTTACAATGGCACCCCAGAAAATGAAATACCTTGGAATTAATCTAACTAAAGAAGTCAAACATCTATTCAACGAAAATTACAGTACTCTAAGTAACCAGAAAAGACCAACAAAAGCAAAAGAAATCCTGGGGAACAACGACAAGGAAAAAGGCATTACAATACCTGACTTGAAATTATACTACAAAGCTACTGTAATAAAATCAGCATGTATGGGCAATAAAATAGACCTGAGAATGAATAGAACAGATTAGAGGATGTAGAAGACTCTACGAACACACTTAGCCACCTTGTCTTCGACAAAGAGGACAAACATGCTCACTGCAAGAAAGACATGGAACTGGAAAAATAAATAAATAAATAGTGCTGGAAAAACTGGCTCTCTACATGCTAAGAACTAAAACATGACCCAGGTCTATCACAATGTACTAAGCTAAAAGTCCAAATGGAATAAAGTTCTAAACATTAAAACAGAAAAACTAAATCTACTGGAAGAGAAAGTAAGAGGAACTCTTGAAGAGTGGTAGGCAAAGAGTTCATGAACAAAATTTAAATCTCATGGATAATACTTGAAAGAATTAACAACTGGGACCTCCTCTTATAGAGAAGATTTTGCATGTCAAAAGAAATTACCAACAAATTGAAAAACAATCCATATATTTGGAAAAATAAATCTTAACTAATAATCACTGATACAACGGTCTGTTCTCTAGAACTTATAAAGAACTAAATAACATTAGGGCCCCAAAATTTAAAGACCCAATCCAGAAATGAGCTTCCGTGATGGACACACACTTTTCAGAGGATGAAATTATAGAAGTGAATAAATACATGAAAAATGCTCCACATCACTAGCCATCCATATTGTTTTAATGCAAATCAAAACAACACTGAGATACCACCTCACCCCACAAAGAACAGCTATCAGAAAGAAATCAACCAACAACAAATATTGGAGACATTGTGGGGGAAAAGGAACCCTTCTCCACTGCTGGTGGGAATGTGGACTGGTGCAACCATTATGGAAATCAGTGTGGAGACTCCTTAAAAAACTAGGACTGGAAATCCCATTCGAACCAGCTATACCCCTACCAGGAATTTTCCCAGAGGAACTGAAAATGTCATATCATGGTGAAATATTTGTGCACCTATGTTTATAGCAGCACAATATGTGATAGCCAAAATTTGGAAACAACCAAGATTCCTGTCACCTGAGTAATGGAAGAAAAAAGATGTGGTATTTTTATACTGGGAATTTTCCCAGAGGAACTGAAAACATTATATCATAGTGATATATGTGTACCTATGTTTATAGCAGCACAATTTGTCATAGTAAAATCTTGGAAACAACCAAGATGTCCATCATATGAGGAATGGTTAAAAACGATGTCGTATTTCTATATAATGGAGTATGACTCAGCTATTAAGAATGATAAACTCAAAGCCTTTATATTTAAGTGGATGCTACTTAAAGATATACTCATAAGTGAAATAAACCAGACCCACAAGTGTAAATATCATATACTCTCCCCAGTGTAAGAATTCAAAAGTAGAAATAAAAATAGAAAGGTACAACACAATTAAAAGGAAAGTGAGAACATACGGATTAAACAATGAAGAGAGGGCAATGAGAAAAGCTAGGAAACTTGATAGGGGCAAACCCATACATTTATATGCCCAAGATGGTTAAGGCAATGATCCTCAGAATCTTCAGCAGGTTTTTGAAACTAGCAGTTAACTGATAGAATTCTCATCCTAATTAACTAAATATGCTGATACCTGTGAACTAAGCAAATGCACTGAAGATAACAATGTGTAATATTAGGGTCATGCTTGAAATGCCTGTCATTCTGGTCTTCTAAACACATATTCCTCATCATGTCATACCAATTACTACTGTACTGTCTCCCAAGTAAATTTTCATTTAAAAAAGAAGGGGAATAAATGAAAACAAGAGACGAGAAAAAGTCATAGGACCATCCTGTTTCAATACTGTATGTGGTTAGATTTCTAAATTTCTGTGTAAAAATATGTAATTGTTTATTCCTATATTTTTAAATATTATTTTTCTTTTTCTTACTCTTTTTTCTTCTTCACATTCTGTAGTAATTAAAAGACTAACATATCCACACTTGATGGAAGATACCTGTTCTATGTTATGTCTAAGACGCTGATATTCAGACCGATAGTGAGGTTAAGCTCAACTGCCTATGATATAAGGTAATAATATCATGAAGCTTCTCTTCTGCAGGATTAAAAACTTAAGTTTGCAGACCAAAAATTAGAGAAAAACCAGGACTGCAAGGATAGCCAACATCTAGGCCCCAACCTTTCAAAGTCAGTGAGGACTCAGGACATAGCAGAACCTGTATTGTAACATCCTGTAACTCAGCTGTGTCCCACGTTTGCTGATCAAGGAGATTATGGGGCCACAGAGTAATGTGATCAATGATGCGGAGTGTGCCTAAGGAGAGTCACCTAAAGAGAAAACATTCTTTCAGGCTTGCACAGAGAGAAAATTGGTCAAGCAATGGCCATGACTCATCCACGTGGCTGACACTGACTAAGGATCTACAAAGTGCAGTACAGGTTTACAGGATAAATACTAAGAGGACTTGACTGACCTTATAAGATACAAAAATTACATTTCTTGTTATATAGGTATTGCTTTATCTTGATCTTAACCATCCACCAGGAAAGTATAAGCACGAGGTATAAAAAAGTAAAGCCATATTAATATGCTGAGTAGTAAAAGGCTCAAGTCAACTACTTCTGACATTGCCAGTCATGCAGATAATCCACTAGTATTAAAGACTACTGGACTATATCGGATTATTTTGCTGAATTCACAGAACCACAATATTTAAATGGCAGTGGAATACCATCTCTGACAAAACTAAATAGAAAAGGGATACAACTAAAGGACATTTTGTATCAGCATATACAAAATAGTTAGGATACCTATTTCTCTAAATTCAATGCAAAGAAAAATTTGTACTAATAATGTTTGGACAGGATATCATATCTGCATCTTTTACTATGAATAACCCCTAAGAAGACAACAATATGCGATGTATTAATTACCAAAACTGTCCTACTAATCGGTTTTGAAACTGTCTCATTTCTATTTGTTTCTCAATAAAATTAATAAGAAAGAATTAACAACTGGGACCTCTTCTTGAGAAGTTTTGTATGTCAAAAGAAATTATCAACAAAGTGAAAACACTACACACAAATTTAAAAAAAAATTAACTAATAAGCACTCAGACAAAGGTCTTCTCTCTAGAATTTATAAAGAACTAAAAAACATTAGGGCCCCCAAATTTAAAGACCCAATCCAGAAATGGGCATCCAAGATGAACACACACTTCTCAAAGGACATAATTATAGATGCTAATAAATATATGAAAAAGTGCTCCACAGCACTAGCCATCAGTGAAATTCAAATTAAAACACTGAGATACCACCTCACTCCAGAATGAATGACTATCATAAAGAAATCAAGCAACAACAAATGTTAGGCAGGCTGTGAGGAAAGAAGAACCCTTCTCCACTGCTGGTGGGAATATAAAGTGGTGCAACCCTTTTTTAACATCAGTGTGGAGACTCTTTATAAAACTAAGACTGGAAATCCTACTCAAACCAGCTATCCCCCTACTGGGAATTTTCCACAAAGAACTGAAAACATCATGTCATAGTGATATATGTACACCTATGTTAACAGCAACACAATTTGTGATAGCCAAATCTTGGAAACAACCAAGATGCTGGTTGCCTGATGAATGGAAGAAAAAGATGTGGTATTTTTATATAATGGAGTATTAATCAGCTATAAAGAATGACAAAATTGAAGCATTCATATGTAAGTGAATGCTGCTTGAAGATATACTCATAAGCGAAATAAACAAGACCAACATGTGTAAATACTGTATAGTCTCCCTAGTGTAGGAATTCAAAGGAAGAAATAAAAAATTGAAAGGTATAATACAACTAAATGGAAAATGAGAAATTTAGGATCAAACAACAAAAAGATTGCTAAAAGAAAAACTAGGAAACAGTCATGGGCAAAACCATACATTTAAATATACAAGATGGATAAGGCAATGATTCAGAATCTCCATCAGGTTTTTGAAACTGGCAGTTAATTGGTAGGATTGTCACCCTGACTAACTATATATGCTGACTGCTGTGAACTAAGGAACTGTACTGAAGATAGCAATGTGTAACACTAAGGCCATGCTTGGAATCCCAGCCATGCTGATCTTCTAAAAGCATACTGCTTCTAATGTCATATCAATTACTGCTACACTGTCACTCAAGTAAATGGTGTTTGTTTAAAAAATATGGTAAGGGGCCGGGGAGACGGCTCAGTGGAATAAGCGCTTCCCTGGCAAGCGCAAGGGCCTGAGTTCAATCCCCGGTTCAGCAAAACAAAAAATAATAATAAATAAATAAATAAATAAATAAATAAATAAATAAATAAATAAATAAAAATAAAAAATATGGTAATAAATGAATACAAGAAACATGCAAAAAACATCATAGGACTGTCCTGCAACAGTGTTGTATATGATTAATTTCTAAATTTCTGTGTAAAAATTTGTAATTGTTTATTTCTCTTACTAGTTTTCATTTTTTATATTTTTTCATATTCTGTGTGGATTTAAAGTTTAACATATTGACGACTGATAGAAAATACCTGTTCTATGTTATGTCTAAGGCGTTTGATACTCAGATAGATACTGATAGTAATCTCAACATTCTAAATTTTAGAATAATAATATCATTAAGGTCCTCTTCTGGATGGTTAACAGCTTAAGTTTGTAGACCAAAATATTGGAGAAAAAGAAGGGCTACAAGGATAGCCAACATTGTGTCCCTTGCCCTTCAAGGTCAGTGAGGACTCAGGACATAAGAGAACCTATAGTATAACCTCCAGTAACTCAGGGTGTCCCAAATTTTCTCACCAAGGAGATTACAGGTCTACAGAGGAAAGTGATCAATGATGTAGAGTGTACCTAAGGAGTCACACAGAGAGGATACATTCTCTCAGGCTTTCACCAACAGCAAATTGGTCAAGCAGTGGCCGTGACTCATCCACATGATTGACATTGACAAAAGATCTACAAACTACTGTACATGGTTTCAGGGTAAATCTGACCCTGACAGATACAAAAGTTACATTTTTTGTAATAGATCTTGCTTTATCTTGGCCTTAACCATTCAGCAGAAAAGTATTTAAAATGAGGTATAAAAAGTAAAGCCATATTAATATGCTGAGTAGTAAAAGACTCAAGTCAACAACTTCTGACATTGCCAGTCATGTGGAGAACCCACTACTATTATGCTCTATTGGACTATACTGGATTACTTTGCTGAATTCATGAATTTACAATATATGAATGGCAATGGAATACCCATCTCTGACAAAAGTAAACAAAAAGGGGGATATAAATGAAGGATCATTTTGTAGTGAAAAAAAATATATATATATATACAAATTAGTTAGCACAGATATACAGCTACTTTCTCCTAGTTCAATGAAAAGAAAGATTTGTACTAATAGTGTTTAGACAAGGTATCATGTCTGCATTTTATAGTATGAATAACTAATATGAAGACAACAATATGCAATGTATTAATTGTTGTACCTGTCCCACTAACCTGTTTTGAAACTGTCTCATTGCTATTTCTTTCTCAATAAAATTAATTAAATAAAAAAGATGATCCTGCCCTGTGCCATATCCTTGGAGCTATTTTAGGGAGAAATGCAGCATATGATTGGACACTCTTGTGAGTTTGAGTGTAGAAAATACTAATTTCCAAACCTTTGTGACCTGCACAAAGTGATAATTATGCATTTCAAAATACATAAAACATAAGCACAAAGCATAACTCAATTATAAAGACACAATCCAATTTTTAAATAAGCCAATTACTTCAATAGAAACTTCTCCAAAGTATAGATATAAATAGCCAGTAGACACACAAAGAGAGGCTCAACATTATTAGATGCTAAGGAAATGAAAAACTAAACCATAGTGATACACCACTTCACATCCACCAAGATGGCTATCATTTGCAAAAAAAAAAAATAATAATAATAACAAGTGTTACCCTGAATTGGAAGAAGTTGGCACCATCATACACTGCTGATAGGAATTAAAACTGTGCTCTTGCAAAATATGACTATCATTGTACAACTCTGTGAACACCCTGAAAACTCCTTAATTGTAAGACTTTAAAAGAATTAAAGCTATGCTATGTGAATTACTTCTTAGTTTTGGGGTTTTTTTATTGTTGTTTTTGATGGAATCAGGTATTGAACTCAGGCCCTTGCACTTGCCAGGGAAGTGCTTATTCTATTGAGCCATCTCCCAGGCCCTAGTTTTTTTTAAATAAGTAGCATTTCCTAAATCTTCAGAATGGAATACATTAAAACAAGAAGGATTTTAGGCATTGTTGGTGTTTTGTTGTATTGTTCTTCCAACCAAAGAAGGGACACTGGACTATATTGGATTACTGTGGCCTAAATAAAGAAATGAGATATGTGTATCCACACTTGTACTGTGGTTTGAAAGAATGTTGTGACCTTACTATATTCATGAAGACCCAGCTTCTCCTGCTTTTGATATTTTATATCTGTAAGAGAAGACTTATATGAAATCCCCCATCACCTTTCAAAAGCCACAGAAGCTGCCCATTTTGAGGGGTGCACTGTCTTCAGTTTGTCAATACCTCAATTAACATAATTTACCCATGCTGCCCATGTAGTTGTGAGTATATATGAATTTGTCATTCTTGGTCAAGATGTCAATTCTAAAAGTTAAACACCAACTAACAGCGTTTATATTTTGTTTTTGTTAGGTATATGTGTAGCTCCAAATAGCAGATACCTGAATAACAGTAACAGTACCTTTAACAACTGTTTCTTTTTACCATCCATCAAAAAGTGTGAAAGTGCATAGCTGCTAAGTTTTTAACAAGACGTCAGTGACAACAGACCTCACTGTTTCAGGGGTTACAAAAAATCTATTTTCTCATTTCTGCATAACTTAACCCTGAGATTATTAAAAGGGGCAGCCTTACAAGCCCCAAATAAAATGTGTTCTTCTCTTCCAACTAGGAGTATTTAATAAACTCCAGAACAATCAAATATTAATAAAAAGGACAGAAGAGACCCCGAGGAAGTAAACTCTATGAGAATTAGCACAAGTGACTTGTGTTTTCTTTCTCTTTGCTCTTCCCCTTCATCTTCTCAGGAACAAAAATATGATGTCCAGAGCTGTGACCACCACGTCGAGAACAGGATGAAAAGCAAAAAGTTACACAGATGCCATCTTTAGCTGTATGTTGTAGCAGAATTTCTATAAGTATATTGTAGTAGATACCCACTGAAGAATTTGTCTACTCCTGCTTCTTCCCACAACTGGAAAAAAAATAGAAATATATATAGCCCAGTATTTCTGCTGCCTTCAAGTGATCCAGAAAGCTATGGGTATTTGGAGTCCCTATATTTACCATAGTGATGCTGGATTACCCATTCAGGATTTAATGAATCCATAATATAAGCCACTCTGTTGTGAAATAGTATCAGAAGAAGCTGACTACAAGTTCTAGCAGATACACTGCCTGTGTATCTATAGCTGTTTTGGTCTTTCATTAAAATTTTTGAAATGCTTCTGCCTTCCTCATGGCAAGAACATGCAGAAGCGGACAGAATGTGTCTGCCACACCCATAGCTTTCTGGATCACTTGAAGGCAGCAGAAATACTGGGCTATATATATTTCTATTTTTTTCCGGTTGTGGGAAGAAGCAGGAGTAGACAAATTCTTCAGTGAGTATCTACTAAAATATACTTCTTATAGAAATTCTGATACAACATACAGCTAAAGATGGCATCTGTGTAAGACACTCAGTAGAACTCAATACCACCACTGATGCTCAGGTCCAGGCAGGTTCTTTGAATCCCACATCTATAACTACTTGTGCTGTGGTATGGCTCAATGTTCTATCCATTTCTGTTCATATAGAGCAAAATATTCATCTGAAAAGTTCAGAAATGTTCTATAATCATGTGCCCACGAGTATCCAGAGATTCATCCAGATGATGGAATACAGATGTGTGTGTGATTTTAATCTAAATAACAATACAAGAACTTTGAATTCTTGTAGCTAACTAATACACCCAAGAACCACTCTTCTGTGATCTCAGTTCAAGCCACACTTTCCTTTTAAACAGTTAATGGCACTCCTCCCCATTATTCTATTCTCCTAGCTTCACTGAGTGTTCAGTGTGCCTCTCTCAAGGTGCTTGCCATTCTGTAATGTGCTTCTGTTTTCTTATTTTTTGTTGTTGTTGCTGTTGAGCCTTTTGAGGTCAACAACTGCTTCTCTATTTCCTTACACATAAGTTTAATTACTCAACACACGATAAATGCTCCACAAATACTAGTTGATTTGAATGAAGCCATAGAAAAAAACACATCACACTTTGAAGCAGGCTCATTAGGAAGATAATCTAAAATAATCTGTACTTTCAATTTACATAATACACATATAGGACAACCCATTAAAAAGTACTCAAATCTTTAAGAACTTGACTTTGATGACCTGTAAAGAAGAGCAAGAAGAGTATCTTTTTCTCCTTGACAGACATTTATTATTTATCTTTCCTGTGAGAAATCATAGATTTCTGTATCCTTCCTGTTTTATCAGCACCAAGAGGTCTAATAACTGAGAAAGGTCCCTAATGTCTTTGTACCCCCTCATAGCCTCCTACTTTAGGGCAGAGCAGATGAGCTCATTTGCAGAGATGCTTGCCAGGCCCTGCATATGGTTCATAATATAAATAGATCACATCTTAGGCATATCAGCAAGATAAATGAGGCTTGGCCTCCCGAAGTCTGCTGAAGTCAAAATTCTCACCTTAAGAAGTAGACAAACAACCTCCACTTTCTACTTCTCAGGGAACTGGATGTGTTGTATTGATTTTTCAATCTTTGGCAAACTTTGATGAGTTCTATGCTATCCTAAAATAAAATAGGCCGAAACCAAAAACTAGACAGTAATCCTGTTTAAATTCAGATTTTCTGTTATCATTAGATTCTGTGAGTATATTTATTAAGGGCAGCTTTAGTTCATAACCTGGATTGTAACCTATTCTATCAGCTCAAGCATATATAAATAAGATTCTATTTTGATTCTATTACATATGAGTAACACCTAACCATTTACATTGCTTATACAACAAGGACCCAAAAAAAATGAATCCACAAAGGTGACAATAAAACCAAATGATTCTGTTGTGCACCAGTCATAAGTTTTTGTTTGAAATAGCTCCTTACAAGAAGTTGAAAAAATAATAAAGTTCTGTGCACTTTTTACCCAGATTCCCCAAATAAGACCATCTTACACAACTATAGTACATTGTGCAAACTGGGAAACTGACATTGGTACAATGCTGCCAACTCACCTAATAATCTTATAGGAGTTCACTATTTCTCTGTCCATTTTTTGAAGGTAGGGTACAGCACTTCGTTTTATAAAAAATCTCTTACATGTTTAGAGTTGTGTAAAGTACCACTACGATCAGAACGAGCATGTACTATTCCTTTTAAACATTTATAGTCCAACAATGGTCTAGTCCAACAATGTTCTACATAGTAACTTGATGCAGTAAGTTTATGGTCTTCCTTTTAGAGTAAGAAGACTCACATGAACAGTATTTCCCCTTATTTTGATTATTTACTATCAGGCATTTAGCTAAGAGGAACATTCATTTAATGAGAGAAATTTCAGTATGGACTAAATTTTTTAAACTTTCTATTGGGCCACTAAATTTATAGCTCTTTAACTGTCAAATATATAAAATTAAAGTTCACAAAATCTGTCCACCATTTTCAACCAACAATTAGGTATGACGTGAGTGAAGAGATAAAAAAATTAAAAATAAAAAAGTGCCCATCTTATGGTTCTGGATGATAAAAAAGAGGTCTTTAGCTCTTTTCGCTTTTTCCTCAAAACCACACTAACTCTATTTCTGTCCTCGTTTTTCTCCTGCACCCAGACCATAATAGTTTTATCTCTGAGGATTATTTCTAAAAATAAAATCAGAAGAAGAAACAGTAAAGGTCTCTATCTTGGTTTCTAAATGTTATTTTTAACATCCTTTTTATTTTAATCACTACTCCCTACTAGAAAACATTCTGTCCATTGTACCACCTGCGAGCTCAGTGCCGTTAGAAAATGTCTCATCTTAGTATTTTGTGTGCCCCCATCCCCTCTACCACCACTGGGGATCCAGTAAAGGAAACAGCATAGAAGTTCAGCACTGAGCCCTAGGGAATTAGCTCTTGTCTGGCCACCACCTCTGTCTTTCAGTAAATATTAAATCAAGTCCAGCCTAAATAGATGAGGTTCTGCATATGAATTTTCTCCAATTTGATTGGCCACTGATTCATAGTCAGTCTCTTTTTCCCATTTCTTTACTCTGAGTTCCAAAGTTGGAATCATTGAAGATCTACCTCATCTTTTCCCTAAACCAGTGATTCTCAACTATAGTTGATTTACACCCCAAGAGACATTTGGAAATGTCTACAGATGTTTCTGCTTTTCATAACTACAGGAAGGGTGGCTACTGACTTGTGTTGCATAGAGATCAAGGATGCTATTAAAATCGTCTGGAGAGTATATCTCACTGACAGTCCACAATTATGATCCTTTTCAGCCTGAAGAAGCCAGAGCAGTCATCACCCACAGTTTCCTCACGGCAGTTCAGGTTACTTCTTAGATGGGGGAATGCTTCAGATAGCTTAATTAGATAGAAATATTATAGGCACTCAGACAGGATCAGGCCCTCAAGGAGACAAGATGGAAGACAAGGTGACTTTACAATTTGGAAGAGACAGGCACTCCCATATGGGCCAGACCTGAAGATCAAGACAAAAGAGGAAACACAGCTACATGCTTCCCTAGGGATGGGCATCAAGGATTGATATTCTAAATAGGTATCATCACCTTGAAAGAGCCCAAATGAGTCACTATCCCAACCACCAACAGGAAGGGACTCTGTCTAGTATTCATGCCTACTTGCTACATGACTCCCTTCCCATTTGGTACTGGATTTAATCAATTTTACCTGAGCAATGGTGCTTATAATCTCATTGGTTGACCATAGCTTTGTCCCACCTCATGTCCACCTAAGCGAGTTCCATTGTTTTCTCCACGACCTTAGAGCTGCCTGACTGCATGGTTTTCCTCTATAAAGATCTCTGAGACAGCTTCCCAGGGGACAACCCACTCGGGTCCCCCTCCTGTGCCTCTCTCAGACATGAGCTTTCTTTCCTTCAATAAATCTATTGTGTTCATTTAAAAAAGGATTCTATTAAACATCCTGGAATGTACGAGACAGTACCCACCAAGAAAAATTATCCTACCCAAAATGTGAATAATGTTAAGATTAGGAAACCCTGCCCTGAAAATTCATATTCAATGCCAAAATATACTGAGGTCCAATCTACATGATAATGCCTCCCAAATGTGCATCTCTAGCACAGTCTTCTCTCCCAACTCCAGATCCCTGTGCAAAACTGCATCTGGTTACATCTCAAACTTCATTTGTTTACAACTCAACATGTGTGGTATCCACAGACCTGTTCTATTTCCAGTCTCTTTCATATCGCTACTGTCACCATCCAATCAGTCATCTTAGATTCAAATTTTAACTTTATAGTAATTAATTCATGCAGATATACTTGATTAGAAGAATAACAGAATTGTTGAAAATTTCATTTAGAAGATGAGAGGAAGATGCATAAGATCCTGAGATAAGCTAAATCCATGGAGTTAAATGGTGGTAGAAAAGAATGAGAATGAGAATCATCCTATAAGCTTTCCCACACCTGACCTGCTCCCCTAGGTAAATACATAGATCAGTTGCCTTCACTTCATTATGATCTTAAGTGGGTAGGAGGGTAGTCTGATATAATTTCCTGATATATAATCAGGAAATTATAGTTTGAAGAGCAAAATAAAAGACAGACACAGCTGGAGAGATAGCTCAGTGGAATAAATGCTTCCCTCGCAAGGGCCTGAGTTCAAACCCCAGTTCTGCCAAAAAAAAAAAAAAAGGGAAAGTATTCTACCACAGAATTAAGTCCTCCATCTTGACACCTACTTTTCTATGGGATGTCAGCAGAATGACTCTATAAATTTTGAATTATTGAAGAAAAGAAAAAAATCATGATATGTGAAAATTCTATTAAATTTGGATTTCACTGTCCATAAACAAGGTTTTAAGTCACATTTCCTCAGTGATGTGTTGTATATGGCCTCCTTTGTGCTACACAGGCACATCTGTGTAGATGTGCTGAGCAAAGCTGTAAATGTCTATGTCTATGATCTAGCCCTTTACAGACAAAGTTTGCTGAATGTAGAACCATGATGAAAGCTCCAATTTTAAGGTTTAAAAATAGAATAACAATAGGGTGGGAGTATAGTTCACTTGTAGAACATATGTTTAGCATGTGAAGACCCTCAGACCAATCTGCAGCACTAAGATAATAAGACAAGAAGAGGAAGAAGAGGAGTATGAGGAGGAAGTTTCAGCTGGCAGTAAGATCTTAAGAATATGATCTAATGTCTATGACCTTCAAGTCAAATGTTTTGTTTTTGTTGTTTTACATTTTATGTATTTGTTACAAGGTCTCTCAGCTTGGACTCATAGTGAGTCTCCTGCCTCAGCTTCCCCAGTGCTGGGATTACAGGCATGTGCCACCGTGCCTGGTCTTGGTGGATGGTTCATTGTGCCCAGGGGCAGGGCCAGTGCAGCATGTAGCACCCAGGATTAAACCCCACTTCAGGCACTTGGCTAAGTAGGTGCTTAGTCTGCTGAGCTATCTCACCAGCCCTAGTCAAATGCTAAGAATGATATTTTACTAGAAGGATTGTTATGAAAACTCAAAATAAACCTGTCAATATTTGGATTATACTGGGAACTCAACAAATATCAGTAATAATACCAATAATACTTGCTAATATTACTGTTAGTACAACTTTACCCATAAAATAATTCCTTTGGTGTGTTTTTAGAGTTTCTATTTCCTTGCTTTACTCTAATATCCAAGCAAATATGTCACTTAAAATGAACATCACAGCAAGTTTGGGGCGATTAATATCTTTGTAATTCACATGTTAATCTACCCAATCATGAGTTCCCTCAGTAATTAGTTTCCAGGAAAACTGTCTCATGCATAACAGTGATGACACAACTTAAAAGAAATAATCTGACCTGCCTAATTTTCTGTTCAACTTTCCTACTGCAAGAATGATAGAAAATAAGGTTAACTAAAAATGGGGGGGACACCTTATATGGGTCAGTTAAATTAGTAAAATATATACAAACAGTCCCAAGAAAACAAATCCCACCTTTATCAGATTATCTGGACCATATGTACAGTGTCTAAAAAGGCAAATCAACCTTCACTTTTCGTGGTCTCCCCCCAGAATTCCAAAGACAAGAGATGGGGGTACGGCGAACACTCACCTTGCCCGTGGCCTCCATCAGGACCTTGACCTCTGCCTGGGCTACCACCTCCAGTCCTTCAGGCAATTCTGCCATCCCTGGTGGATTCTCCACCTCGGGATTGCCTTCTGACTTACAGCTCATTCCCAGAGTAGAAAAGAGGTCACCTCTAGCTCTTTTTCTTTGTGTGACCCCATCCATTCCCCCGCTTGCACACTACCATTTTTTCCTGTTCTCTAAGGCAATTTACTTTGAGCAAAGCGTCACTCCCAGCCTCCTCCTTCCTCTGTTCACTGAACACCCCTTTAGATAGCACTTTTAGGGATGATCCACATCCCTCACAAGTGACAAAGCAAAAGGCGTCATCCTGCTAATTAACATATGGCCTAATTATGGCTGTGTTACACTTTAGAAGACAGAATTAAAGTCTGACGTGACCTAAGTAATTAGGAGGGTAGACAGTAACAAATGGAAGCAGCAGTAATAAGGTTGGATGGGCAGAGATTTGGTCATATCCTATGAGGCTGAAAAGGGGCAGAAGCCAATGAAAAACAACTGGTCAAGATTTAGGTGCTTTTACACCATGGGGTCAGCTACAAGCATCACAATCTGTTTTACAGAGGAAATATCAAATGTAGGGCAAGGAGGGGTTTGCTTTATTTCTCCTTGTCTTTGGTCTCCCCTCCACCATCCTGAATGTTAAGGTTGTGCTTAGTAAGGGAGCAGAAAGGAATCAGAAAATATTCAGCCCCGCACAGTTGAATTTCCATGCACAGCTGCACAAAAGATGAGGATGGGGCAGGTTTCATGGCACAGCATAACTACTGCGCTAAAGCTGACACATCTAGTGAGAGGCAGGGGCAAAGACATGATGTGCATGGCTGGGTCCTTCCAGAAGTGAACCCTAAGGAAGAATGGGGCAAGAGATCATTTATTTGTGATAGATCTGGGAACACTTGGAAAGAGTAAGAAAATATGGGAAGAAAGAAAAGGAAGGCAGTTCAAGGTTCAACATCAAACAAGTTAGTCCTGGGAAAATGTGCAGGTGACCCTGGCAGGGGAACTATGTGTAGGCAACTTTGGAGAACGTTTTCTGTCAGCAGCCACATTGTAAATATTTTTGGTTCTGTGGGTCATGCAGTGTTTGTTACACAACTCACTTGTGTTGCTGTAGAGAAAAAGCAGCTATAGATAATACATAAATGAATGGGTATGGCTGTATTCCAATTAAACATTTATAAAACCAGGCAGCCAGTGGTAGTCCTGTGGGTTGTCAACCTCTCGCTGTAGACTCATGTTTTTCAGAGTCCTGTAGTGAGGAACAATTTTTAAAACTGTCCAATCCACTTTGAAACAAGCTTCTGTAAATATAACAGAAATGAATCACTAGAAAAATGGCATTTGAAAAAAAGGACATACATGTATAGAAAAGGAGCCTTTTCTACACTGCTGGTAGGATTCTTACTTAGTACATCCATTATGAAAACCATAGCATAGAAGTAGATTCAAATTAAAAATAGAGCTACCATTTGATTCAGCAATCTCATTATTGGGCCTATATCCAAAGGAAATAAATCATTACACTGAAGAGATATCCGCACTCCTATGTTCACTGTAGCACCATTTACAGTGAATCAATAACCTAAATTGCCAACAATTAGTGAATAAAGAAAATGTGGTCCATATACACCATGGAATATTATTCAGCCTTAAAAATGAAATCCCAAAATGTCTATATTTGTTACAACTTACATAGAACTAGAGGTTATCATGTTAAATGAAATAAGCCAGTCATATGCAGACAAATATTGTTAATCTTGTTCCTGTATAGAACTGAAAAAAAGTTAATCCCATAGAATGGTAATTACCATAGGCTGGTGAGTAGGAAGGAGCATGTTGGGAGAGATGGAAACAGGAGGTCAGTGGATGCTTAGTTATAGTTACAATAAGACATTCTGGACCAGGGAGATAGCTTAGTGGAATAAGCTCTTCCCTGGTAAGCATAAGGGCCTGAGTTCAATCCCTGGTTCTGAAAAAAAAAAGGAAAAGAAAAACACAACATTCTGTTGTGCTTTATTACATGGTAGGATAACTATATAGAAAAATGTATCACATCCTTCAAATACATGGTGGAAAGGATTGTATATATTTTAAAGAAACGATACACATTTCAGGAGATAAATATTCTTAGTCTAATGTCAACATGATACATCATGGGCTGTGGTGATCAGCTTCATCAGGACAAAGTACCACCACCCACAACTTAAAGAAAGAGCAGATTATTTTGGCTCACAGTTCTAGTCAATGGTTAGTTTCATTCATGGTAGAAATAGCATGGCAAAAAAGCATGGTTGAAGAAAGCTTCTCAATCCATGGAAGCCAGAGACAAGAGAGAGGAAAGGAAGGGGATAAAGCAGAGGAAGAAGGACAGAGACAAGAGAATATAACCCCCAAAGGCATGTCCCCAGCCACCTGCTTCTGCCTACTGCATCCAACATCTTAACAGCACTTTTAGTTAATAAATTTATCAATGGGTTGACCCACTGGGGAAATTAGTACCATGTAATCTAATCGCCTCTTTGGGAGTCTTTCAAGTTGACAATCAGTCTTAACTGGCACAGATTCTAATCCCCAAATAAATGATTCTATGGGCCAATTTTTTAAAAAAATAGGTGTTTGCTAATTTTTAGATTCAAAACATACAAAATGACTCCATCCAATTGCTGAAAGAGTTCCTAAATTCCTACTCTGAAATTCTCTGCCTACCTTATCATAGGCAGATAGGGACTTTGACTTTATCCATCTATCCATCCATCAGCATCACAATTCAGAACCCTATGGTTCCACTACCAGGTGAGAAGACCAGGATGTACAGCCACCAACACTTACCCATCAAGGATGCCCTCTGAGATGTTTCCTCTTGGTCCACCTAGCATGCCAGTCACATGCACTAAGAGTATTTCTGCAGCCCAAAAGGGGTAGGTGCTTGTGAGAAGAGATTATGCTAGGGATGGGCAAGTGAGAACAGAGATACAGAGATGTCATTGGTATAGCACAGCATTGGCAGGGTCCTTGTAATGTGACAGGATGGGAAGAACCACACCTTGAAGAAAAGGAAATTTGGATAAAAGTCCTACTTCTACAACCTAACCTCTGATTCCATTTCCCTATCTGAAAAAATGAATATAATATTTTAAGGGGCAGGTTGAAGTTCAAATGTGTTCATAAGAAGACCTACAAATGTGGAGCAATTATATATGTTAACAACAGCTCCATGATAACGCACCCCAGTAAAATCCCAAACTTGGGGCTGGCAAGATAGTCCAGTGGATTAAGCACCTGCTTTCACAAGTGTAGGGGCCGGGGTTTGATCTCCAGCACCACATGCCATGGGGTATACATGTAGGAATAATATACTGACCTTCTTTTTTAAAAATTTATAGCTGAATGAGGATATTACAGTAATGAGACAAACAGTATAAAACTTACTTCCTAAGTACCAGGTATCTTATTAAATTTTAAATACATAAACATCCAGCTGACAAACCTGAAAGTAAGACACTGGTAACTTCATTTTAAGGATAAAGTTATCCTTCTGAGATGATAAGTGACACATTTAAGGATACACAGCTAGGGAGAAATAGAGCTGGATTCAAACCAATGCTCACACTCTCTACGAACCAAGCTGTGGATGAAACACACTGTGAGACACTCAGCATGGTGAGCTCAGTCTGGGCTGGGAAGAAAGGGAGAAACTCATGAAACAGAAAAATGCCCCACTGGGAAGATGGCAAAGAAATGTCGCACTGGTACAGGAGCAAAACGGGAGCCAGGATGCAGTAGTTTGATGACTTCCAGGGATCCTTAGAAACCCCAATAAGCCCAAGCCCTCCAGACCCCAGTCATCCCAGGCCCTGCATTTCTCAAGAAGTTGTGGCAGGTGCACCAGTTCTTGACATGGGAGCAGCTAGAACAGCTGGAGAAGATGTTTGCAAAGGAAAAGTACCTGTCCATGAAGCAGAGAGCCAAGCTGGTATGGAAGCTGAACCTGCGGGAGTCAATAGTCCAGATGTGGTTTAAGAACCGGCAGGCCAGGAACCGGTGGGAGATGCGGCGTGGGGTTCGAGCTCTCAAAGAGTGGACTATCTTTTCCAGCCACAACCAGGCCTGGAGTAAGCCCTGGAGCCACAGCCAGTGTGATGCCCAGAGCCCTGCAGCTCCAGCCCTAGCTGAGCCACAAGTCACAGAGTCTGTTCACTCTGGGTGCTTCAAGGCCTAGAAAACTCATGCTTGGAGACTCACTCTGCATCCTCAAGGCAAAACAACGGACATTCTTGTTGACCACAAAGACTTTCTTTTGTGCCTTTAAGTTGTTTTACTGGTTTTATCAAAGAAATGTAAACAGCCGGGCATGGTGGCGCATGCCTGTAATCCTAGCACTAGGGAGGCTGAGGCAGGAGGATTGTTGTGAGTTCAAGACCAGCCTGAGCTACAAAGTGAGCTTAAGGCCAGCCTGAACTGCACAGTGAGACCCTGTCTCAAAAAAGACAAAAAAAAAATGTAAACATTATCTGCCACAAACATGTTCTAAGAAAGAGAAGCATTGAATGGAAATAAATAACATAAGAAAAAAAAAATGCCCCACTGAATATATAAGTTTTCAAAACATGGAAATAGGAGAAATGGAGACCCTGGAGTACAGGCATTGACTACCAGGCTAAAGATTTTGAAGTGTTTATCCACAGTGAAAACCGGGCTCTCATATAGTATCTTTTAGGAGCCAAAAATAATAGTTTAAGTAGTTTAATTTGGGACATCAAATTAAAAAATTAGCAAACATGTAATGAGAGAGAAGACTGATCCTTACAGTAATTTATGTTTCATAAAGCAACAAAAATCCAAACACTATAATACTGACTCAAGAACTGACAGAAATCAATTAATGGAAGAGAATCACCAGCCCAGAAAATGAGCTGAATTTTGTATAAAATGCAATATTTAGTTATGAAAGCATCATAAAACAACAGAAAAGAAAAAATCACTTTGTGTATTTTATTGAAAAATAAGTAAGGAAAAAATATATATTTCACCTTATGTCATACATCAAGTTAAATACCAAGTGAATTAAAGAATTTTTTTTCAAAAAGTGGAGGAAATTCAAACTCCAAACCTAATTTCTGGTAAGCAATTATTAGGAAATGAACTCATCAAAAAGAGAAATGCAGAAAAATACTTATACATATTCAATTAAAGGGTTTAAGGAAATACCAGTATTTCAGCTCCATAAAATATTACCATTAAATAATCATACAAGCTAGAGCAATATAAAAATAATGTTCCGGGGGTTGAGGAGATAGCTCAGCAGTCTAAGTGCCTTCCTGGCAAGCACAAGGCCCCAGATTCAATCTCTAGTACTGCATGCTGTGTCAGCCTGGACCCCCAGTACACTGCTGACCACCAAAACTGGACATGGTGGAGCATGCTTGTAATCCCAGTGCTAGGGACACTGTCACAGGAAGATCACTACAAGTCTGAGCTGTGTAGTATGACCTTATAACAAATAAAGATTTCTAAAAATGTTTGAACATAACTTTAAAAAATAAGGTGTACTAGTTTTCTATTGCTGCTGTAACAAATTATCACAAACTGAGCTTCTTAAAGCAATGCAAATACATATTATCTTGCAGTTCTAGAGGTTAGAGAAACATAGATCTCACTGGACTCGATAATCAAGGGCCAAATTTCTTTCTTTTTTGTTTTATTGAAGTACAAATATCAATGAGACACTTCTAAAACACCTTAACAGGATGGATTCGATAAATTAATACACTGCAAACTGTTTTCATAATGTTTTGGTAAGCGCCAAATTTCTACTGGGAAGTTTTAGTGGAGAATCTACTTCCATGCCCTTTTCAGCCTCTAGAGGGCACTCACATTCCTTGACTTGTGTCCTCCTCAATCTCAAGGCCAGCAATAGCAGGTGGAGTTCTAATGGTGTATTTCCTTCGATAACCACAGTTCTCTTTCAGTCCTTTGCCTCTTCCAATTTTAAGGACTTCATGTTTACATTGGGCTCACCCACTTAATCCAAGATCATCTTCATTGAAGTCAACTGATAGTTATCTTAACTCCATCTACAAACTTGCTATCATTTTTTCATACAATCTAACATAATCCTAAATTCTGGAAAGTAGGACACAGACATCTTTGAGAGCCTTTATTCTTCCTAACACATAAGAGTTTTTCAGATAGAGAAAATATGCTGAAACATAACAATATATTAGGATAGTGGGATATTGAGTAAAAATTTCCTATTCTTTTTTCCAAATTTCTTACAATGACAGGTTACTTCCATAATCTTTTACAGGTAAAATAATGGTAATTGGTGGGAGCAAAACAAGAGAATGATTTGTTAACTTTCAGCCCAGTGAATAATGGACTAGCATGAGAAGGTCTACTATGGTGGTACCATCCTTGCTTTTCTTTTGTACTATCTGTAGATTTTCCTCAGCCTGGTATCCCTATATGTAGTACTGACCCCATTCTTGCCAAGTAGTAACCCCCAACACTACTTGGCACAGGCACACCATCACTGTTAACTTTCATGGACATTTCTGTACACCTCTAGAGCCTCTCTATAACAACACTAGGCAGAGGTAGTGCACTGGCTTAGGGCATATTTGCTAGACAGCATGGAGAACGCAGAGGAGTCAAAGCTGGCTGGGTTGAGGAGTTGAAGAAGTGAGCAGCCTTTTCCAAACAGGCCATTCTGCACACAGAAAATCAGGATAATGGTGGGCACATGATTAGGCATTCAATTCTCTACTTTATTAGAAACAAATAATCTGGAGCAGAACCAAAATGTATTGCATTTCAGGGTGTACAAAGGAGTACTCAAGGAAGGGCAAGGCAAGGGACAGCATAAAAGTCATAGCACATTACTCCAGCTTTCTGGTCATGGGGAGCAGTGGACTCTCATGGCCTCAATCATCTTGAACAAATTTTTTTTCTCTTTTTTGGTGGAACTGGGGATTGAACTCAGGCCCTTGCACTTGCCAGGGAAGCACTTATTCCGCTGAGTCATCTCCCAAGCCCACCTTCAACAAGTTTGAAGCAAGCAAAACAACTTCATGTGGCTGTCTTTTCCTTGCATCTCATAGCTTATGGTCAGTCTATTGCCCCACAATCCTCATGTCCTATCACCTGGCATCATGTTAAAATTCAGGTCCTGATATAGGTCTGCAATGGACCTGAACATCTATGATATCCATATTTTTAATAATCTCTCAGACGATACTGATTCTACTGGTCCATTGTGAGTCACACTTTGCAGCATAAGTGTCACCAAAGGTAACCTAGGGACTTGTGAGAAATGCAAATATTTGTGCATCATCTCTTATTTATTGGGTCAGGAACTCTGAGTTGGACCACAATCTGCTCTTACAAGCATTCTAGGTGATTCTGATACATGCCCAAGTTGGAGAAAACCTTCTGTAAAAGATATCAAGGCTTCCCTATAAATTGTAGTCTCTCCCTACACAGCATATAGCAGTGGAACCTGGATAGGTTGCAGCCCAGGACAGAATGCCACTGAGCCACATGAGCAGAAAGTGAACAAGAAACAACAACAGACATATAAGGGCTGGCAAGATAGCTCAGCGCACTAAGCATCTGCTTAGACAAACACAGGGACCAGGATTCAATCCCCCACATATCACAGTGGTCATGCCCCCTGATGCACTAAGCTAGCCACCAAGTTCTGGAGTGGTAGCACACACCTGTAATCCTAGTGCTAAGGAGGGTGAAAACAAGAGGATCACTACAAGTCCAAGGTGTGTAGTTAGACCCTGTGCCAAATACACAAATCTAAAAAAAGAAGAATAGACATGTAAGCCTCTCTTCTAGGAGCCAACTACTATGAGAGCAAGAATTTCAACCAGCAGCTCTCCCTTACACACTGTTCCATCAATCAAAGGAGCTCAAATGTCAAAGTTTGGGATACTTTGAAAAACACTAAAGTTGCTTCAAGATAGGTGAGTAACCTCATACTTTCTCTTCTCATTTTCTTTTTTTCTTCTTTGTTTTTGTTTTGTTTTGTTTTGTTTTTTGGTGGATTTTTTTGTAGTTTAGGGAAGGGTTTACAGGGTGTTCAGCAGTTCACTACTAGATCAGACTCAGTGATCCGCGTGCTTACAGCCTCCCAAGAGCTGGGATTACAGGCACCTGTCAACACATCCAGTCTCAACTGCATTCTCAGTGTGCCTGGGGGGCAGGGCCGGTACAACAGGCCTAGGGATTGATCCCTGGCCCCTGTGCCTGCTTATAGGTGCCTTAATCCACTGAGCTATTGGGCCAGCCCTCTCTTCTCATTTTCATATGACTCCTGTGTTGCAGAGGAAAACCACTGCCTATATATTTACCCACAGCATAGATAGTGCCCATGAGACCACATCCCACCTGTGATATGATCAGTCCTAGAGTTCTGGTGAAGAAGGAGTTAAGAACTGCTGATCCATATATACACAGTGGTCCTCCAGCAGGACCTAATATAGCAGGGCAGCTTCTCTGGCTTCAATGTGCACGAATGTCCCAAAAAATCTTGCTAAAAGAATAGATTTTGCTTCAGCAGTTCTAAAGTGGTGCCCAAGTCTCTATTCCAAATAAGACCACATTTGAATAATAAAGTAGTAAAATCCATCCAATTCCAGGCTACTTGACTTGCAGGATGTGGACATTTCCAGCTTGCCGGAGATTCACAGAGGTACCAGGACACGACTTTCAATGCCTAAAACTAACAAAGTTCAAGAGAAACCTGAATGTGTTCATCCTGCCATGTAGGTGTGTGGCTATGTCAGGACTGACATTTATTCGGAAAACCACAGAAGTCCTAGTGTACTCTACTCCAAAGTAATCTCTACTCTGTCATGAGTTTTGTTTGAACTAAGTCTAGTCTTGACACCAAATACTTTCTTAACAATGAGTCCCAGAAACTGCTACAGATCAGCTTACACTGGCAAAGGAAATGAAACTTACTTCCCACTGAATTAGAAGCCAAAAAAAATATTCTGCATCACTTATTGCTCTGACCATGGAAATAATAAGCATAGTAATGACAATAATGATAATTCAGCAAAACATGGTGTGTTGCAGGTAAATTTTTATATTTATGCAACAGTCATTGTAGGTGAGAATAATGCATTCACTTCATAATCATTAATCATAGTGCATCAGGGAGTAGCAGAAAAATCATATCTAAGAAAATGTAAATTAGGGTATAAATGAGTGATATAACTGCTGTGAGCCTGCACCCTCTCTCTGAAATGGGAAATTTGCATTAGGTTTCCATTTATGACCAATGTGTGGGGCAAGAGTCGAGTACATGCTAACATGCAAAGCCTATACTGAATTTCATTCTTTCCCTTCTTTTACCAGTAGATTCACTTCCCTAACCAGTGAGATAGCTAATAGGGGACAGAGCAAGTGGCCCACTCTGTGGAACACAACTCTGAGGAGGCATTATTATCCATGAAGAAAATTATATTTAATAATTAACTGAATTTTAACATGGCAAAAGGCAGCAAATGGAAGGACTGCCTGGAGGGGCACCAACTCTACCCACAACACTGTCCCTAATTATAGATTTATCCAAATGAGCCTCACACTCAGAGGCATGGAGCCTGATGCTTGGTTGATACCCCTCATTCCCAGGATCAGTAGACAGCTAACATTTCCTCCCAAGGGAACACAGATATCACATGGAGATCAGAGTATAAATACCCTTGGGAAAAACACTGTATGAACGAACCTCCTAAGAGGGAGTCAGCTGTTAGCCTCAGTTTTACTGAGCTCCAAGACTCAAAAGGTAACTTTAGCTGATACATATGCCAGCCTCCATCTCTATATGTACAGTACTGTGTATTTACCTATGACCCAAGGACCACTCAGTAAGCCCCATCAAAAAGTGAATTTATTTAACCACCCTCAGCTGATAATACAGCAAGTGGGTGAATCATTCATGCTATAGTACGCTAAATGAACTGAAAACAAAAAGTTGGTCAGAAGAAGGCAGAGGAACTTTGTCCTGTAAGAATCAGAACAGAAGGGCTCCACAATCATCTGACATCTGCTCAATGTTCTATGTGTGATTAGAAATGTACATGATAGGAACTCCAGGGATCTTCTGGATTCTCCATTTAAGGTCCAAGTCAACCATGGCCACAGTGTAGCACTTGTGCTGAGTTACTCTCTGCACTAAACAGTCATCTGCATAGGTCCCTTCAAGTGTGCAAGGTAATTGTTCAAACTATGGATCCTTGGTATCCTTGGGGTCACTGGACAGTTCTGTCCCAATTTCTCAATTTCTGCCATTGCACAATTAAGTTATACAAGGGATACATTGGCATACAGACAGTCCATCACCAATTTTACCAAGTCCAATTTGGATTTAATGGGAAAGTTGATAAAGTTGGTATCAACCAGTATACGATAAGGTGGGCCCAGCAGTGTATCATACTGGAAGAATAAGCAGGAAGGATGTTGGGAGACTTCTCGGCCTTTAAAGCACTGGGATCTTTCTTTTCTTTCTTCTTAGGTTTTAATCTACCCTTTTCTTACAGTCTCTCATCTCTGAGACTAAGAATTCGCTTCATGGTCACAAACTTTCTTCCTTTCTTTTGTTTCCCCATGTTCACGCTGCTGTCCTGTTTCTTCAGAAATCTAAACTATTTTGGAGAGAGGATAAGTGAATTGTTCCCTTCTTTTTTTCTGGTAACAGGAATCAAACTTGGGACTTTTACTTGCCAGGTCAGTATTTATGCTACTGAGCTATGTCCCCAGCCCTAAGCACCATCTCCAACTGAAGACCAAGGCTCTAACACATGTAACATTAGGTACAAACCAAATCCACCCTATGGCACTACCTAGCAAGCTATCCTAAAATTTAGCAGCTTATAATAGCACACCTTTATCAGTCCATGGTTTCTATTGGTCAGGGGTATAAGCAGGGCTTAACTGGGCCCTTTAGTTCAGGCTCTTTCACAGGATTGCAGTCAATGTTAGATATCATCTAAAGGTTAAAGAGGGACTAATCCATAGTCAAGCTTCTATACATAGTCACCAAGCAAGATTTATTTCCTGAAGGGTTATTAAATTGAGGTCCTTGCTGGCTGTTGACCAGAGGATATCCTCAGTTCCCTGCCATGTTGGCCTCACCATCTCACTGCATTGAGATAGCAATGAAGCATTGGGACCCGTCAGAAAGAGAGAATATGCAAATATTTTAACAGTATTTTACAACCTAATTCTATAAGGGATCACCAGTCACTTGCTGCATTCTATTGGTTTGATGTGAATAAAACCAGGAGAAATCAGTTCATTACATCAGGAGACTAGCAGTATGTGGGGATTATGGGGTCCACGGTAAAGATCACCTACAGCATGAACTTATTACTGAAATCACTGATTTAAAAGCAGCTTGCCCTAGACCTGTTGTGAAACTACCACAGGATTGTTTGAACTTCTGCTTCTTTAAGGAAAACAGAACTCCTAGTGTACATTGAAATACTAAAAAAAAAATAAAACAGGTTATTTTATTTGTTGCCATCATGTGGCACCAAGATAATAAAGTCACTGGGAAAGAAGGCATAGAAAAATCATAGTCAATGTCACATTTCAGAAAAAATAAAGAAAAATTAAGTGAGATGGCTTTCTGCCCACATTCATGCACAATCCACAAAATTGTTGGAAAATCTATTCAACTACAATAGTTGAACTTGCATCAAGTATGAAAAGATCCTTTAAAGAGTTCTTCAAAGACAGTTCTCTAACAACAGAACACCCATCTCTTATAAAACAAACAAAAAAGGGGGACATAAATGAAGGACCATTTTGTAGTGAATATATATATATATATATATATATATATATATATATATGGATATACAGGTACCTTTTATTAGTTCAATGAGAAGACAGTTTTGTGCTAATATTGTCTAGATAAGATATCATGTCTGCATCTTGACCTCTGAATAACTACTACAAAGACAATAATATGCAATGTATTAATTATTGTACCTGTCCTACTAACCAGGTTGAAACTGTTTAATTGCTATTTTTCACATTAAAATGAATAAAAATAAATAATGCCAATAATATAAGCCCCCCTCCCTTTGACAAGTTCCACAGATAGGTCTTTAGAAACAAATAGAAACCGACTGGACAGATATGAAGGATTATCTCTGACTTTAAGAGCACTATCTTTACTCCAAAACTTTCTTTCCACTTGCTTCTTGAAAGCTGGAATTATTTTAATCTTGATGCAAAATGCACAACTAGAAATAAGAGACAATAATGAAAAAATCAATTTTAAAAAACAAAACAGTTGAAAATGGAAAATTTTACCAGGGAAAACGAATGATATTATAGATCTCATGTAGTGGAAAGACAACAGAATGAAACAATTAGAAGAAAAGCAGAGCTGGGTAGATAGCTCAGTGGAATAAGTGCTTCCCTGGCAAGTGCAGGGTCCTGAGTTCAATTCCTGGTACTGCAAAAAAAAAAAAAGGAAAAGAGAAAAGAATGAAGTTTTCAAGTGTCCTGGAACTCTGTTCGTTCATTTTCTATTGGTAATAATACAATAAAACAGAATAAATTATGAAGAAGCTTAGTTCAGTTCATTTCCCTGGAAGTCACAACAGGTCAAATGGCCACATGTGGTATTGGCTTTCTTATTGGCACAGACCTGAGTCCATATAGGGATTTGCACAAGACACAAAGAGCATGCACATTTGTGTTGGTCTCTCTCTCTGTTTTCTGGTAAAGCCATCAATATTCAACCATGGGCTTCTACCCTGAAGGCTCTATCTAACTCCAACCATCTCCCAATGGTCCCACCTATAAACATCATAGTCAGACTTGAGTTTCCACCTTCTCAATACCTCTAACACGAATTTTGACAAAAACAAACCATAATAAATACATACAGTAGTCATAACTAATCAGCTACCTCTGTATTTTTGCTTCATGCCCTTTACAATGATACATTCACCCATATAAAGTTTTAAAATTATGCAGTAAAAACCTTGTTGTCATTGATCCCCCTCAAAATGCACCCTCTCACTTTGCACATATTTGTCCCACTGTTTTTCTGAAGTAGTTCTGTAATTCCTCTTCTGTGAGTTTCATCAGTTGCACAGTCATGGCTAGCTGTTTTGATGTTCTTAATTGATTTGAAATGTTTACCTTTTCCGGTCAGTTTTGCTTTGGAGAAGAGCCAGAAGTTGCACAGTGCAGATCCAGTGAAAAAAGTAGATAAGGAGAACCAGAGTGCATTTAGAAGCCTGCCTTTCCATCTGATGTCACTCAGAAGTAACATTCACCTTATTTTTTTAAATCATACCTGTTAAACACACTCAGGAAAGAGGACTTCCAGAGCTTCTATAGAAAGTGGCAGATATGATGGTGTCTGAAACAAGGCACAACAGTATTTTGCAGTAGGTTAATGGCAATGTGTCTTTTACTGTAATAATTTTTAAAATGTAAACATTCACCATATATTTTGATCACTCCTGTACTTTAGCAAGTCCTGTAAATACCCTGAGCCTTTCCTTCCTCACCTGGACAATAAAGATAATATCTTTATTGAAGGGCACTGAGAGAATTGAATGAATTATTCTTTTCTTATTATTTGAAAAAGTACTTTTCTATACTATGGCAACATACCTCAAGTCTCAAATGCAGCATATCTAAACATTTGCAGATTAGAAGTAGTAACCAAATTTTTAGAAATCTGCTTTCTCGTTCATTGTAGGTATCTGTCTAAATGACTTTGTTGTGAAAGGGCCCAATGCAATGAGTCTTCTTGTCAGTACATATACATCTAGCACTTAATCTAATCCTTGGGAGGCTCCTGAATATTCAAAATGAATAAAGTTAGATATTAAATATTAATGCATAGATTTGCATTTTCTCATGTTAATTTTTACACATAAAAATTTTAAATTATCTTTGATGTTTAGAAAATATCTAGTTCATTATCATTTCCAACTCAACCACTAGCTCTCAGGCTTCTAAATTGAATTCATTAATCATATTATTGCCTTATAATTACTCTTGAGAAATATTTAATTGTTTATTCCCATTATCATTGTGGTTGATTATATTCTCTAGTATGTTAAAGTGTTGAAATCTTTTAATATATTCTAGTCCTATTTTTCCATGTTTCAATTATGTAACAATGGTTCCTAAGTATTTTTGTACTACTTATAAATTGAGTAGATTAAATTTCTAAATGTTATTAAGCTTACTTTTCTGAGTTTTCTAACATTGCTGATAAAATTCATAGATTTTAAGTTATAATCCAAATTTCATATCAAAAATCAAGTATATATTTTGAATTGGTATCACAAAGATGATTGGTTATTTTAATAAGCCAAATGCTCTTAACTAAGACCATAACTAAGATGTCAAATATCTACAAGTCATTCTTCAGCACAGAAATAGTACTGCTATAGTTTTGATTCTATGAAATTTTGCTAAACTGTACTTTTTATTTGTAATGAAAGATGAAGGGCTGGGGAGACAGCTCAGTGGAAAAATACTTTCCTGGAAAGCACAAGGTCGTGACTTCAATCACTGGTACCACAAAAAAAAAAAAAAATGATGATTGCACATTAAAAAGAAATGTTAACTGTCTCTGACAGTTTTGACTACTTTAATGTTTTCTTTCAGTCAGTTATGGAATCCCTCAAGAACATTGGGTTACCTCCCCATCTGATACTGTAGTTTGTTTTGTAGTTCCCTGAAAAAATAACTAACCGCAGCCCCTACACAAGAGTCTTATATCCAACCTTGCCAGGATACATTCAGTTCTCTTTATAGCTGACAAACTGACTCTCCTAATGCGGTAGTCTCACACATTAACTCCACATATGATTTTTTTTTATTTTACTTTATAGAACTACAAATGTCAATCAGACAGTTTCAAGACACTTTAGCAATACAGATTCGATAAATTAATACATTGCAAACTGTTTTCATAATGTTTTGGTATTGTATAACGTGCATACATGATATTATATTTACAGATATTATTTTAGCAGATATCTCTTATCAGTGAATTAAGAGTGTAGCTGCTTACTTATCTTATTTTTTATACCTGAATTATAACAAAAATTCAATAATTATTTTCCTAGTGGATGACCATAGTACTAGAAGCCGACATAATATCCTGTCCAACCACCATCAGTGCAGATCTTGCCTCTCACAGAATTATGTAGAAGCACAGCGTTATCTATCCCAACTGTACTGTCTATACACACACATCATGATTTTTTTTTTCTTTCTACACCCCTTCCTTTGTCTACACCTGTCAAAGGTGGGCACTTCATTGTCATTCAACTAACTTGGGTGCTTGAACTCGACACCACAACTCCAACACAGTCCAGCATTCCACAACAATAGTGAGTTATTCAAAGAAGTTGTCGACCATAGCCATTTACAGCTCAGCTTACTATTATGGCCCCACGATGTATACTTCATTTTTATACTTTTCTGCTGGATGGTTAAGACCTAGATAGATCAAGACTTATATACCAAAGGATCTGGATACATTGCATCATAGAGATATATGTGTACCTATGTTTATAGCAGCACAATGTGTGATAGCAAAATCTTGGAAACAACCAAGATGTCCATCACATGAGGAATGCTTGAAAAAGATGTGGTATTTCTATATAATGGAGTATTACTCAGCTATTAAGAATGATAAGTTTGAAGCATTTATACTGAAGTAGATGTCATTTGAACATATACTCATAAGTGAAATAAACGAGACACACATGTGTAAATATTGTATAGTCTCCCTAGTATAACAAGCGAAAAGCAGAAATACAAAAGGAAACGTACAACAACTAAAATCAATTGAGTCTGATAAGGCAAAGCGAATGGCATATGCTGCAGGATACTAATCAGCTTTTCTTCTAGATGGTTAACAACCTAAGATCACAAGTCAGAGTTGGAGAAATAGAAGAGCCACAAGGCCAGCCAACATTTTGGCCCTAGCCTTTCAAGGTCAGCGAAGACTCAGGACATAGGAGAACCTGTACTGCAACATCATGAAACTCAGGTGAGCTCCAAATTTTCTGAACAAGGAGATTATGGAGCCACAGAGGAAAGAGATTAAAGTTCTATAGTGTGCCTGGGAGAGTCACATGAAGAGAAAACTTTCTCTCAAGCTCTCAGAGAGCAAACTGGTCAAGCATTGGCCGTGACTCATCCACATGGATGACACAGAGAAAGGAACTACAAAATAATGTACAGGACTACAAGATAAACCCTGAGAGGACTTCACTGACCATATAGGAAATATAAAGTTCATGTGTTGCCACATATGATTCTTGAGGTAGCCAATGAAGGTTTAAAACTCTTGTCCAAATTTGAATGACTGATTTTCAACATATTTGGCTCATGAAGCCAAATCACTTCCTGTTCTAACTAGAGGCTTGAGTGGACTCTGTAATCTTTTCACATTGTTACTACCTAGGAAAGTGAAAATCTGATAGGCATTAAAATAACAGACAACTGAAACATGAATTGTTGGCATGCTGGTTTAACATGTCCTTTCAAACCTTTGCTGGAAACTTAATCCCCAGTGCAACAAAGTTGGGAAATGGAACATAATGGGTGTTGTTTAGGTCCTAAGGGCTCCACTTTCATAAGTGGTTTCATATGAATTACAAAAGGGTCAGAGATTTTGAGACCAAAGTCTAACTCTTTCTCCTTCTCACTCTTTTTAGACTCTTCCATCAAGAAGGCATTCAATAGACTTGGACTTCAATAGACTTGGTCAATAGACCAGAACAGAAGAAAGGAAAAAAAATGTTAAGAAAATATTTCACAGGTCCCAGTAACATTATAATGGCTAGAATGAGAGTGATATTAGTGAAGATGAAGTGTGGGAAGATCAAAATCTGTGCAGAAAAATTAGTGATGGGATTTTCCTGCTTGGAAGAAAAAAGTGAATCATGGATAATGTTTATATATTTGCCTGGGTGACTAGGTGTTTTGTAAAAATACTGTTTACCAAGATAAGGAGAGCTTGAGTGAAATGAGGCCTAAATGAAAACTGGTTGGGGGGGCTGAGGAAATGACTCAGTGGGATAAGTGCTTCCCTGGCAAGCACAAGGGCCTGAGTTCAATCCCTTGTTCAAATAAAAAACAAGAAAGAAAAGAAAACTGGTAATTTTCTTTTAATTACATTTCAGTGAAAATGTCCTCAGAGAAGCAAACAGGAGTTTGGCTTTCATGCTTCGTTTTATTTTTGTTTTGTTTGTGATTACAGGGTCTGGCTACACAGCTCGGACTCATAGTGATTCTCCTGTTTCACCCAGTGCTGGGATTACAGGAAAGCACCAACCACCACACCGGTTATGGGACCTGCATGTTGCACCTAGGGTTCTGGGGCTGGCAAGGCATGCAGCACCAGGAATCAAACTGGGGACCTTGTGCCTGCCAGACAGGTGCTTAAGCTGTCAAGCTGTCTCCTCAAATAGCAGTATGATATTGCAAACTTGAGCCTTTTGGACTAGAGAGAAACGGGGCTAGGATCATAAATTTCCAAAGCGCCCACATACAGACAATAAATGATAGCATGAAATTAAACAAAGTACCCTAAAGAGTAAAAGCAGAGAAAGGATTCCAAGGTTTCCTTATGGCCTTCAGCTATCCCATGAGACTGTATTTATTTTTAAAGGAAGATATTTTGTGAGAGCAATCACTGGCTGTTTCACAGACAAGATGGAATTGGAGGACCCTTGGGGCTCAAGGACAGAGGTAAAGGGAGAATGAATTTGAGCATCAAGACAGAAATCACAGGTCTGTTTCATCACTACACATTCCAATCTTTAGCTTTATTTCCAGAAGAGAAGGCTTGACTTATCCACTACTAGGTACTGTGCAAAGCTGTCCAAATCAAAATGGAGTCACTTGCATAAAGCCCTACTAAAACACAGGTGGGAGGCCTCAAAGTGAGGGTCCTCACTCATATTTGCCAGACGAGATTGCTTATAGGAAGAAGCACCAGCCAGTACACATATCCTTTGCTGACAACAGTCAGTACATGAACGGTCACCTACAAGAAGCCCCTACAACCAATGAACTGTTTCAAAATAGGCTGTTTCTGACTTTAAGTCTGTCCTTACCCCAAGATCCCCAGCTACACCTATAATCTGTTATAGAAAACATATCCTGTTATCATTCTTGTTCACTATAAACTCATTTTTCTTCAGACCCTCTCTTTGTTTTCAATTTAGGTTGACAGTATATTTACTATATTCACCTAAGAAAAAAGAATGCCATTCTTCCTTTATTATTCTCAGAGATACTAACCTGAAAGTTTATGTAATATGGTAGACACTGTTTTACTTCAAGTAAGCAAAATTTTTTTCATTATACAAACTTATGAGTGCACTCAGTCTTTTATTGTAAAATTTGTGGTCATTGATACTGTTTTGGAAAAAAATGGACTTTATTATAAAAGATACTGTTTCAAAAGGACCAGAGTTCAAGATCCCTAAATGTTACTGTGATACTTAAATTTTATGTCTCCGTTTGCCTGGGCTGTGGCTAGTCATTTGGTCAAACACTACTCTAAGTGTTTCTGTGAAGGTATTCTGTAAATGTGAGGTATTTTTTTTTGTATTTTTAGGGAATGGTCTACAGGGTGTTCGTGGTCTCACTACTAGATTGGATTCATAGTGATCTGTCTGTTTATAGCCTCCCAAGAGCTGGGATTACAAGTGCACACCACCATGCCCAGTTTCAATTGCTGTCTCCACATGTCCCAGGGAAGCGCGGCAAGCCAGAGATGTAGATGTGATTTATAGCTACCATCACTTGCCTTTAAAGAAGATACTTTCCATAACATGCTTAATGAGTAGATGCTCTAAGGAGCAAAAATTGAGGCTCCTCAGAGAAAAACAATTTTGTCTCAAATCTCCAATACAGAAATCTTATTTGAGCTTCCAATTTGCCAGCCTCCCCTACAGTTGTCAAACACATAAGGAAGACCACATAATCACGTGAGCCTATTTCATACAGTAAATTTATCTATTTTCTCACATACATACACACACAAATAAGTGTATTTTGGATATATATGTATATTGGACACACAATAATGATTCCAATTCCTTCTGTTTCTCTGCAGAATCCTGACTGATTCACGTACTTAATGCAAGTGAAAAATACTAAAAAAATACATTTAATGATCAAGAAGTACCTTGAGCCCTTCTAAAAATATGTACTACCTCTAGTAGTACATAAGTATTTCACCATAAGTATTTCATATAGCTATGGTGATGGGAGGAAGGAGGAAGAGGGAGAAGAATTTCCATCCACAAACCGAGCTTGCTATGAGTTCCAGCTTGAATCTAGGGAGGGAGGTCATCTGTAACAGCTGGCTTTGCTGCTGGTGAAGACCCGCCTCAGCACCTCTTACAGGGTTCACCATGTGCCACTCATAAAAGAAAAGAGCTGATGAGATGTTCTGCATAGAAGCTGAGGAAACAGATTTCCAAAGCCGTAACTATTTCCACACACAATATGCCATTGACAAGAAATTGTTTCAAATTGCAAAATGCATCTGTGTAAAAGAAATGCATGTGAAAACCTGCACATTCTTTTGTTAACAAAACTGAATTCAGCTAGATAATCTTTCCCGTATTATTACAAAATGAGTTGTACATTAATTAGCAAGCTCTCCCAACAGAATGAAAGGCGGCCTATTTTCTAAATCACTTGCTTACTAATACATGATTGCAATTTAATAGGCCACCATGAATAACTTATTTTTAGGACATACGTTTTGCATTCCATTACTTTCACAAAGAGTTGTTTTATTATATAAATTGCTTTTCCTGTCCTTCACAACTTCTTGTAGAAGTAGTAAACAAAAATAATTTTGTTGGATCATAGGCCTAAATATAAAGCAAAAAGTGTAAAGATTTATTGGGAAAATGAAGAAAAAATATCTTGACCTTATAGTAGGCCAAGATTTCTTCACACAAGAGTCAAGTAGCATTAACCATAAATAAAAAGTAATAAATTACACTTCATCAAAATCAAAAAATTCTGCTAACCAAGACTCCATTAAGAAAATGAAAAGACAAGCCATACACTGTGATCATATTTACAAATCCATGACAAAAAATGAATCCAGATGACAAAGTGAAGTACTACAAATCAATAAAAAACACAATTCAATTTTAAATGGTACTTCAAATTATACTTCAAAAAAGATTGTAATTGATAAGAACATGAAAAGCCAGTTATTATCATTAGGGACTAGGAAATGCAAATTAAAACCACTACACAATATCTAGTAAGATACCACTATAAATACAATGAAATAGTTAAAATGAAAAGATTGGCATCACCAGTTATTAGTTAGGTTGTGATTCAACTGGAATACTTATGCATTGTTAATGGGAGTGTGAGATAGTGTAACATTTCTATGAAAGGAATTGACACTTTCCTATAAAGCTGTCATATCCTTACTACTATGCATTTACCTAAAGGAAATGAAGACATATGCCTACATACAGACTTTCATGTAAATGTTCATATGAACTGTATTCATCATATCCATAGCCTGGCTATCACATTTCCATCAACAAGTGGTGGATAATGAAATTGTGGCATATTTAAACATTATACTAGTCAGTAATAAAAAGAAACAAACTATGGATAGATGGAACAAGATGAGTGAATCACAAAACTAGCATATTGAGTGAACAAAGCCAGAAGTGATACAGTACACATTACACAGCTCCATGTATGTGCATTTCTAGAACAAACAAAACATCTGTGATGAAGAACTTAAATAGGCAGAAGTCTATGCTTTAGGGTGAAAGAGTATAGAATAAGAGTTAATCTAAAAGGAACACAAGGGAACTTTAAGGAAAGATAAAAAAGTTCTATATCTCGATTTAGGCAGTGGGTACATGGGTGTTTACCTTTGTCAGAACTCACAAAACTGTGGGCTCATTATCTTTAGATTTTATTCATTGTAAAGTATGCCTCAACAGAAATTTCTTTATACTAATATACATCACTGTTATCACGTTTGTTTCCATTTCTAAGAACTGTTCCAGAATCTTTTTAGTAAAAATTTTAGAATGTTATCTAGATTTCTTTCAACAAGTCCAAATAAGATAATATCTTGAGAAGTTACAGCAACTTTTCTAACACTGTTACTAATATTCACCTTCTCTATAAAAGGAAGAATAATGCTAACAATAATTCATGCTGTTTCTTCAGGCAATGACAGCATAAGGAGTATCCAGGTGCAAAGTCATGCGAGAAAGGGCCAACAGCATTCTTTCCAGCACACCTACACACTTTTAAGGAACACTTACACAAATCAGTATAATTTCACTGGTCTCATAACTCACAGTTTCTCACACCTCATGGCTTCTCATGCCCATGTTCTATTGTTATAGCTGTGTGGCTCTCAGTATTCTGCTGTGGGACTCTCTGCCCAGGTGGTCGTATATTTTGGATCTCTGAAAATCTTGGCTTTGTGTCTCTCTATACCTCAGCAGGGATGCCCACGGGCAATTGGAAAAGTCTTGCAGCAACATATGGGAGTGTTTTATTACCATACATTTAGTCTCCTCTCTCTAGACCTGTGGCATATGTCCACAAACCGGGATTGAAGGATAATTCAAGAACATTCCTACAAGCCACTCTGCCTTGTCAAAATCTCATATCTTATACTCACTTCATTCCAAGCCTCTACCTTGTCCACCTCTTAAGTTCATGGTCTGGCTGTATTGAAGGAAAATTCAAGGTGCCTGAAGTTCAGCTGCTTCCCCTGAAGCCTAGACGTTAGACCACCTGACTCTCAGTATTCCTCATTCCCTACAGATTCTAAGTTCAGATCCAGGTACTGACCATCACCCAAAATGCTAAAGCCTCTCCTTCTTTCCACTATCATTCATTACCATGGTTGTGTTGGTTCCCAATGGAAGCTGAAAAGTACTATTTATAGACAGTATTATATACTTGAGAAAGTTAAATATTAGAGAAATTTTAAAGAACTAAAAGGATTAACAGGTTTATGTTCCAATCATACACACACACACACACACACACACACACACACACACACACAAAATACATTTAGTACAGGGTCTCACTACTCAGATTGGACTCAGTGATCTTCTGTTTTCAGCTTCGCAAGTTCTGGGATTACAGGAGTGCACCACCACACCTAATCTCAGTTGCTGTCTCAGCAAGCCCAGGGGTGGGACCAGCACGGCACACTGGATCGAACCCTGGCCACTGCGCTCAGCCTAAGCAGGCACTTTGGTCTGCTGAGCTATCTGGCCAGCCCTACTTCTTTATATTTTGTTAGTTCAACTGAAAAAGAATTCCTGCTGCACATTAAATTTTAGACAGGAAGTCATACTGAAATTCTGTTACATTGAAAATGTTTTCTTCTTAACTTGGTGGTTTGAGGTATAAATATTGAATGGAAATTTTCTTTGAAGACTTTTAATTCCACATGTACATACTCTCATTTACAGGATAATAACAGATTTTTATAAATGAAGGACTGGTTCAGGAAAATCACAAGCTTTTCTATTACCTGAGAGAAACATTTTTCAGATACATTTATTAACCCTGAGCTAACTTATCTAAAAATAAACAGACTTTGTTTTGATCTTTTACTCATCTATATGAATGTAGAAACCAATCTTTGTTTATAGCCAACCTCAAGGAACACATCCTCATAGAGTATAAACTTTTAAGAAGTTTCTACAAAATTATGTATCACACTTGATGTCAAAGGGAAACATAGACAGTCTAAGAAAGTGCTTTACTCCTCAGTTGAAATGCAACAGACTAAAGTTCAATTTAGAAGGCTGGAACTATAATCTATTATTTTTCACCCTGGCCACTGCACTGTTAAAATGGAAGACGTGGCTAATCAATTACAGCAGCTGAGGTAGAATACTGCATACCTTGTAATCTCTGAAGCTTAAAAGGAAATCCGTTTACAAAAATTCAGAGATACATCAAAATGACAAGGGGAATAAAAGTTCCTTCATTTTCAATTAACACTAGACAGAGTTTTAGAAAGCTCTAACATCCTTATTCCTCTTTTTCTTGCCTCTTGCATACTCTTCCAATTTCACCATAAACATGCCGTTGACACCGAATTGATGGGATGCTTACAAAACAGATGTTTTCAAGTGATGCTAACAATAAATTTAAACCCACGATCTACCTTTCCAAAGGAACATAAATAACAAATAACAGAATACAAGATATTAATTAAATACATACCATAGAGCAGACAAAATCATGGAAGATGTTGTCTAATCAATATTTATTGAATACATACTTGATAGAAAATTCCTAAATTTCTTAGGGAGAAGTAATATCCTTTCAATCTATCAAATTGTATCCTATCTGTTTAGAAGATGACATAGAAAGGAAAGTACTATTCACATTATCCAAAATCAACAGGGGAAGAAACATGAATATTCAGGATATTATCTTAGTGTGAATGAATAAACAATAGGAGGGATATAAGAAGGAATATATATATTTTTCTCATATACACACCCATTTGTTGCTCCCATATGTTGTCTGTTGTGCTACTAGGAATCCGGCTGCTGCAATGGATTTAGGAATGCAGACAAACTTCCAGCATACCGCCTTCATATCCTCTGGATTTATACCTAGAGGTGAGACTGGTGAATCATATGCTAATTCTGTTGTTAATTTTCTGAGGAACCTCCATAACACTTTCCATGGAAAAAACAAGGAAATGTTGCCATTTGTTGTAACAAGGGTGAACCTGAACTGAAGCAAAGTAAACTAGCCAGGCAGGGAAAGACTGTGTCTTATTGCTATTTGGAATCTAAGGAACTCAAATTCACAGCAGCAGAACACAAGAGTATGGGGAATGGGGAGAAACAGGGAAAGGGAGATGTTTGCAAAAGGTCCACCATTTACATTAAATAAGAGTAACAATTTAGTAATTTATTACATAGCATGGTGGCTACAGATAATAATATTGTATTGTACATATCAAAATTGCTAAAAGAGATTTTTTTAAAAGTTCCTATCGTGAATAAATAAGTATATGAAGTGAATACACATTTGATTTAATCATTCTATAATGTATACAAGTATCTTATCATATTGTAACTTACACATATACAATTGGAATTTGTCAATTAAAAATAAAATAAATGTGATTATTTGCTGTTTTCATTAAAAACTGAGAACAGAATATTAGCAAAATCACTGCACATTAAGAGCATGGTAGGGGCCAGGGAGATGGCTCAGTAGAATAAGTGCTTCCCTGGCAAAAACAAGGGTCTGAGTTCAATCCCCAGTTCCACCAAAAAAAAAAAGAGCATGGTAAAGATAAAGCAGATTAGGCAGGAAGATTTAAAGAGGTGGCAGTAATATGAAGAACACTGAGCTTGAGAGTGAAAGAAAAATCCAATAGTTTATTTAAATGTAAACATAATATATATGCATACATAATGAAAGGAAATAAGGTATAAAAATGACACCAGGAGCCCACCTCTAGCTGGATCACATAAACTCCAACCTAGCTGAGATCAAGTTCATATAAGAATGCTCCCCACTTGTGCCAGTCATAGGGGGCACACCTGAACTTGGCTGCCTGTAAGCTTCCTGGCTCCCTTCCTGAGGCAGGAGTCATTTGTTGCCATAGATTATAGGGTCTCCAGGTCCTGGCAAAGTCCTGCAAATAGCTAACTGCCAACCTCCCGATCACATTCCCCTGGACGCAGCTGTTCTCATATTATTCTATAAAAATGAAAACTCCAGAAGGGCAGGGTGACGCCTGTGGAACAGAGTTGTGATGCATATATGGCACAAAGCCCTGGCTTTCATGCTCCTTTCTCTGGAATTTTGAAATAATAGGGTGCTCGCAATTCTCATCTCCTGATGCCCCAGGTTTCACAAACCTACCCTCTCTCTAGAAGACTTATTCCTTCCCCCATGCTACGTAACATACAATCATTCCCAGATTCTGGTGGAGGACCCAGACAGCCAAAGGAAACATTCACATGAGAGATGGAAGCTGTATGTTGGTTGGTGATCATATCTGAATGGTCGGAATGTAGGCAATTAATATTTTCTTTCTAATTTTCTGACTTTTCAAATATTCTACCTTCCCCTTAGAATGGGAGAAGGGGGTTGTCATTATCTAAAATGAACTTGCAACCACCCACATAGTACACGGTCAGAAGAAACAAATCTACATGGTAATTTGTTCAAAAAAAAAAAAAAACAGCTTATTTCAGAGATTTAATCTATGAAACACTGATTTTAAAGGAAATCTAATCTCTGCTCTCAATTTATCACCCTAAAAGTTGCTAGAAGAGAAACTAGTCTCTATCTCTAGTTAGAGGATGATAATCTGTGCTACGAAAGATTACTTCTTAGAAAATGTCTTACTGCATCTTTTCAACAATCCTTGCCCTGCAGGACATTTGCGGAAAGCTCTTCTTGTGAGAAATAATAAATCAAGCTAAATAAAATATAGCCTAAAAAGGATTTACACTTCCATTTACGAGAATGGATAGTGGCAGTAGATGCATCAAAGTCGCCTTATTTAATTCATGGGCCTAACAAGGATGGTTGTCTGGTTTCTTGAACTATAGGAAATAAAAGATGTAAAATGGGACAAGATGAAAAGAGAAGGCTCAGAGAAGGAGACAGACAGATTGGTGGCACTCAGTAAGCCACAAATAAATGCCTGCCTCATTCAGAAGATAAAAAAGAAGAGGTACTAGGAGCTACTAGACAAGTATATACAATAATGTCAAGCAAAAGTTGTAAGGTACTATTAGAACAGACAACTTAAGAAAAGTGAGCTTTTCAAATTTTATAATTGGAGCCTCACACACAACTGACACTTTACAGGTGCTTATTTAATGCATATTGTGTAAAGAAATGATGCAGAGCCCTGGCAAGGGATAAAGTAAAATGGCCTCTCAGGTGTTGATGGTACCGGTAGAAACTGTATTTTCCTTTAGCAAAATGTATCAGACCCTAAAAATGCACATAACAAAATAGAGTTAACTTTTAGGAATCTAAGGAAATAATCATATAGCTTAAAAAGTCTTATGAAGAAATATTTTCATTTAATAGGAATGGGTGAGTCAGGAGAGCTAACTCATGATCTTTCAAGAGATACAATTCAGATGCCAGCTGAGGATAGAGCCATCTGAAGGACTGACTTCTAATCGCTCACATGCAGCTACAGGCAGGAGTTCCATGCTATGGTATGCATCTAGATCTCCCAAAGAGCCTCTTGGGCTCATCAGTGTGGCTTTTGCAAGGTGGCTAGACTGTAGCAACAGTATAGCTGACTTGCTTTGAGAGGTATCATCTGGTCAGAAGAGGCAAGTCACAGTGGGCCTGGCCTAGAAGGGCCTCTTACCCTTCCTGGTTTTTTGTTTGGAACTGTACTTCAAGGCTACAATGACAAAAGAAGATTCTCCATTGCACCCATGTGCCACAGAGCACTGCCATGGACCAGCAGACTGAATCTCTACAAACTGAGCCAAAAATAACGTTTCCTCCCTTAAATTATAAGTGTTGGGTGTTTGTTCCAGCAAGGGATAAAGAGACTAAGACACTCTAGTTCCTTTCTGTGTGGCATAGCTGCTGGCTTTACCCAGAGTTGGTGGCCCAAGAGAGACAAAAATACATTGTCTCATGGAGACTACTACAAAGTGGCTTTGAGTAGGATTTAAAATGAATCAACTGGCTTGCCATGTTCACTTGTGAGTTTGTCCCAAGCCTAGGCCCCTTGTCTGGAAATGGGCAGCAGACTCATAATAAGTAAGCCTCTATGAATCACTGGTCCTGGATGAGACTTCCAGTGGCCTGTGAGACCATGAAGCCTCAAAGGACAAGATAAAGCCACAGCTGAGGATGCCTGGCTCCAACCCCAAATACCTAAGTAGAGACTGTAACTGCAGGTGTCTCACTCTTGAGGTGAATGTCAACCTGAATATATGATAGTCTTCTAATTAGCATAATTTACTTCTTGGGGAAGTCTTTGAACTGACTCCTGAGGTCCAGCTCAGTTCCTATACTTTCCTCTGTATACACTTCCTTTGTCTGAAAACCAAATAAATACAGGCCACACAGAATTCTTTCTCTCAGCCCCCAAGAACCTCAAATTCTGTTAAAGGGTTTTGATCCTCCTGGAGCCCTGAAATCATACCACTTATCTCTTTTATTTAGCCTTCACTGTCCACTTGTTTGGGGGGTTGCAGGTATGATCAACTCACAATAACTGTCTTTTATGATTTAGCCTTCCAAGAGACAGAAGATTTTCTCTGATAGTCTACTATGCAGCCCTGGTACAATTCAGGAAGACATACAGGAGAGCACAAACTTTAGGACCCAGGGAACACTGACAGCCTTATTGAAGGCTATGACAAACACCACTTTTCAACCCTTAATAGCTTAATCCCTTTATCCTATGATCGATCACCCATGGCCACTGCAAACACAAGAGAATCAGAAATCAAGTGTCACTGACCTAGGTAACAACAGCAGCCACGAAGTAGTTTTGCAAAAAAAAAAATCTGAACTTGAATTTGACTAAGCCTCTGATTCTCTATTCCAGTATGCAAGAATCAGAGGGGCCAAGGAAACATGTTATACAATACTACATAAACAAAATTAACATGCAAATGCCATGCCACATAAATATCAGTCCAGATTGTGAGCAATTTTACAAAACAAAGAACTGATTTCTTTCAGGGGGGGAAGCTGAGATTAGGAGACTAAAGGACATCAAAAGCTGCAGTGTTTGAACATTACTGCCATCCTGATCTGAGTACTAAATTATGGAAAGGACAATGGAGCATAGAAATAGGAAACTTTAAAGCAAATACAGAATTCTAAAAACATTCTTTTCAAGGGTGGGAATAATTCTACAAACCCAGTATCTTAAGAAACACTGTAGGAACATTCATTCATCCACACAGCTAGGAAATTCTTAGAGTAGCCAGCATTACTAAGACAAAGAGTACAATACTCTTCCCTCACCCACAGGGAATATATTATATTCTAAGGTGTTCCTCAGGTTTTTGAATCTATCTATCTATCTATCTATCTATCTATCTATCTATCTATCCATCTATCTATCTATCTATCTACTGTGTTTCTCCCGTGCACATATACCTATGATAAAGTTTAATTTATAAATTAAGCACAGTAAAAGCCTAATGATAATTAATAAAATGGAATAATTATAACATACTATGACAACAGTGATTTAAAACTTTAAAATTATTTATTTTTGGAAATTTCCACTTAATTTTATTTTTCATTTTCAATCACAGTTGACCCCAGGTAACTTAAATCATAGAAAGCAAATTTGCAGATAACAGAGGATTATATATAATTATCCTAGGCAACTAGAAAAGGTTATATTATGCTTGGTACCCAATATTTAAGAAGACAGCTAAGTATAAACCGTATTTTAAAATTGGTATAAAAATAATTTCAGGGTCAGGGAGATGGCTCAGTAGAATAAGCACTTGCCTGGTAAGTGCAAGTCTCTGAGTTCAATCCCCAGTTCTGCGAAAAAAATAAAAATAAAAATAATTTCATTTCAGTAATCTGAAATCTGACATTGGTAGAAGGTATCAATGTTCATATTTTAATCCTATTGATTAATATTATAGTGTATGGTAAAAACATTTCACTTACATTAATGATGAGCATGCCTGTCCTAAACTATCAGGCCTTCCATAGCAAAGTACATCTATCTACCTTCTTTAGTGTGATAAGATATTATTTCTCCAGCATTTTTGAGATGTAATTAAAATATTATAAAAATAACTTCTTGAAAGTGTGTAATAAAACAACTTTTAGAACATTCACAAAGTTGTATAAATATCACCATTATCTAACTCCAGAATAATTTCAACATTGTCAAAAAGAAAGTTCATACCCACTTGTAGTCCATCCCTACCTTCTGCCTAAGATTCCTGTCCTCACTCTGGGCAACTTATTGTCTAATGGATTTGCCTGTTTCCTATAAAAAGTATCCCCAGGCAAGACGGCACATGCCTGTAATCCCAGCTCATAGGAGTCTGAGGCAGGAAGATTACCTCGAGTTCAGTTCTACATGGGCCATATAATGAGTTCAAGACCAGCCTGAACTACACAGACATACCCTGTCTCAAAAATAAATAAATAAATAAATAAATAAATAAATAAATAAATAAATAAAGTTCCTGTAAAAGGCATCACATAACATATGTGGTCTATTGTAACTGGCTTCTTCTATGTACCATAATGATTCCAAGGTCTATTCATATGGTATCATGTCAGTACTTTATTCCTTTGAATGGGGAAACATAAGTCCACCGTGTGCACAACACTTATTCACTCATTCATCTGTTTTTGTACATTCACATTATTTCCCTATTTGGTTATAATGAAAACGCAGCTATGCACATTTAGATGCAAATTTGGGAGTAGACATATGCTGTAAGTTATCTTGAGTATATAACTCTAGAAGTAGAATTTCTGGCATATATGGTCACACTAGGCTGAACCTTTTGAGGAACTGCTCTATATTACATGCTTATATTTATTTACTTATAAAATAGCTGGAACTGATAGCATATGCAGTAATCCAAGGTACTCAGGAAGATCATTTAAGCCCATGAGCTTGAGGCCAGCCTGAGCAACATAGCAAGACCCCATCTCAAAACATAACAGGAAACAAAATACTAAATGAATGAATATAGATGGTCCTCAAAATACCACAGGGCTATATCCTGGGGGAAAAAAATCAATATTGGCAAACATCCTAAGTCAAAAATGCGTTTAGTACACCTAACCTGCCAAACACCCTATTGCTCTTTAGCAACATAACACATTATGGAGTATCAGTGGTTCCCTTCCTGGTCACGTGGCCACTTGGGAGTTGTGACTCACCTCCACTTCCCAACACCACAGGACAAGAAAGTACTGTATAGCACTGTCTCAGGGAAAAACCCAAATTCCAGAACCGAAGGACGATGTTTCTACTCAGTGTGTATTGCTTTGCATCACAGTTAAGTTGGAGAATAATAAGCTGTTTCATCATATTCTGAGAACTATGTATTCATTAAATAGAAATTTTTCAATTTAAATGGCTCTCAATTCATGCCTTATGTAGTATTTCACAAAAGTGTGGTTTTATGTCATAAGGTAGACAATGTAAATGTTAGACCTCACTCTTACTTTCTTAGTAAAAGCATGAACATCATAGACACTGTTTTTTGTTTTGCTTGTTTGTATTTTTGGTATCAGGCATTGAACTCTGGACGTTGCACTTGCCAGGCAGGCACTTACACCACTAAGCTATCTCTGCAGCCATCACAGCCACTATATGTAATATTTTTTTTCTGTTCTATTTCTTCAAAGTTGTTAAGAATGTTTATACTTATAAAGATACTTTTTTAAACATGAGATGGCATTTGGAATTTACTTTAAAGTAAAATAAGAGCAGGATGAGAAGGGGATAAACATGCAGATAAAGCAAGATGGTTAAGGTGATGTTCAAAATGAAAGCCAGAGTAGTCATTATGGGAAATTCTCAAAAAACTAAAACTAGAAATTTCATTCAACTCTTCTATAATCCTCCTAGGTATCCTCCTAGAAGTTAATGACATCACATTACAGTGATCTTTGTATATCCATATGTATAGGAGCACAACTCTTAATAATAGCTAAATCTCGGCAGCAAACTATGTGTCCATTCACAGAGGAATAGCTAAAGAGACTGTGGTGTTAACGACCACAGAGTACTACTCTAGCATAAACAATGACAAACATGACTTATGTGTAGGAAACTGGAAATACTTTGGGACTATAAATCAGATACACAAGCTTAAATATCACATAGTTTTTACTTACATGGGAATGATAAAATATAAGTAAAGAACAAAACAAAATATATTAGGAAATAGAGTGTAGATCTTCTGTAAAAGGGAAAAGGACCAAGAGATAAAGGGGTGAAGATGTACCAACTCTCCATGAGAAATAAAATCATTTTGCAAACATGTACAATTTCAGTCTTTAAAAATCGCATACTTCCAACATTAGCCATAAAAATGTTTTCACATAAGCATTTTACTTTTATAGATTTAAGCCAGATTTTAAAAGAAAAAACAAACAAATCTATTGGTTTCATCTTATCAGAAAACAGTATTACATCATGCTTTTCTGTTATAAAACACAAAATATATTTAATGTGACAGACAAAAATTTTCTTCTTTGTTCCACTTAAATATATAAATTGTGTTTTTCATTTCTTTGCTAGACATAATAGGTGTGGAGTACATGTGGGATGGTGATCTTGTTGCACCAATGTTCCATATGACAGTCATAGCGGGTCCCAAGTGAAATCACTTAATTTAATGCAACTGAAAAACAGACTCCATCTTATCAAACTGGCTACAAAAGAACCAGCTATGAAAAATGGTCCTGGGGTCAGCGGGGCCCAGGCATGGGTCATTTGTCAGCCTGGACATCATACTTTGCTATCTGCAAATTATCTTTCTTAAAGCCCACAGGCTCTGAAAGCATGCAGCCCAGATGACAATAAGCCAAGCCACCATTGTAGCAGGACCCCAGCAAAAGGGATGTAACTGGCACTAATTAGTAGATGTTATGTGTCTAGAACTATCTCAAATGATTCATATTTTGAGGTGGCTAAAATATGCTCATATATTTTGCTTGACTTGATCGACATGCAAAGTTGTCATTGACACTGAAGATGCAGTTTGTATGATCCTATTCGCATATCTTGTAAGCAAGTGTAAGTCAATTTTGCAGTACATCATGGGAAGTTATTAAATTTAGTTCGCTTAGATACAGAAAAGCAGGAGACAGGAAACTATTCTCAGGAAGAGTATCCTTCTTAAAATGATCATCTACAACGGAAATTCAAGATAAAATAATCATTTTAGAAGTATGAGAAATGTACTGGAAGAACAGATTTTCAAAAACATGTACTATGAAATGTCCAAGGAAAGCATCTAGATGATTCTAGGAAGGCAAGGAAGTTGAAAAGTGAATGGCATGTTGTAAACTGTTCATTTTCCACCTGCCAAGACCTGGTCTCTCCAAGCTGGCAATTTACAGTCATCTAGAAAATCAAAATGAAATAACTGTGATTTTAAGTCTCCAACAAACTCATTACTGGCACTTCCAAACTACTCTGTGCCTTTTAGAAAATATAAGAAAGGGGATGTTCAGTTTTACAGTCAAGACTTGGCTGCCCTCTCAAGCTTGAATTATCAAAATCATCTACCAGCCATGCAAGAATAGTTAATATCTCATTTTTGTTATCTGCAAAGGAGATAGTTTAAGAGACTGTAGAAAAAGGAAATACAGTGACAGTTTTGGAAGAAAGTGTAGGGAAACCCAATGCATGTATCTTTATATGTATAAAAGTCTCAGGCATCTAGCTGTCTGATGAAACAGAAGGAAGTCTGTGAGTCACTGTGGACCAATTTCTGTGAAGCAAACACAAAAGAAAACTGGTCATTCTCAGAGATGCAGGCTTTGTGGTGGGTTCTAGATGCCTGGCTGCACAAAAATGGTGGAACAGGCCAGGCACGGTGGTTCACATTTGTAATCTCAGAACTTGGCAGGCTGAGGCAGAAAGATCACTATAAATTTGAGGTGAGCTTGAGCTAAGGGTGAGTTCAAGGCAAGCTTGACCTGCATAATAAGACCCTGTCTCAAAGCATGTTGGTGGCACTGTGCCAGCCTTCAGGTGGAGTCCTCAGAGCTGAGAGGAAAAAAAGCACAGAAAGACAATACTAAGAAAGCATTAATTTAGAAGACCCATGAGGCAGGCAATATCCACTTTCAAATAGTTGTTAGGCATGGATTTTATTTCTTCTTATTTTATTTTTAATCTACTCTAACAGAGATTCCTAACAGGCAGGAAAGCTGAAAGAACTTTCTGTAGAAGAAGGTGGGGGAAACAGAGGAAGAGCAGCCACAATAGCTCAAGCACTCCATTGTGTATGGACACATTTTCTTTACCCATTCATCTGCTGATAAACATATAGGCTGCTTCCAAGATTTAGCTAGTGTAAGTTGTGCTACTCTAAATATGGGTGTGTTTATAGTAATCACTGTAATATGATGTCTTTAACTCTTTCTGGAGGACCTAGAAGGAGAATATGTGAATTGAATGGAAGTTCTACTTCTGGTTTTTTAGGTATCTCTACTTTAACTCCCATAAACAAGGATATATTTGAACTATCTGAAGGAAAATATGCTTGAGACACAATCTTAAGTGAAATACATGTGTCATACAAGCCTAAATATTGAATGGCTTCTCTTATAACAAGAAACCCAAAATATAAATGATTTAAAGAACAAAATAAAAAGATAGATAATAGGAAATTGTGATAGATCTTTTGCAAAAGGAAAGATGAACAAGAGATGGAGAAGGAGGGAAGTGAATGGGGACAAAAACATTTGAGATGTGTTATGTCCATGGACTAACTCCATATAATGAATTTCATCATGTACTGCAAGTATGATGTACTAATAAAAAGAAAAAATTTAAAAAGTTCATGTGTTCCCTACATGAAGATACCAATTGCTCATTGTGGTTTTACTCAAAACAGCTAGCAATACAAACAAAGATATATAAGAAAAGGTAACAAAATCCCTTCACATGTATGATACAGGCACTGTATAAAAAATGACGCTTTAAAGAGAGGACACCCAGGGCACATATCTCTCTCCAAACGTCTGCTGTACCATCTCCTAAGACAGAGGTCTTCCTTGCCTGCAATCCCTCCCACCCTCTCTCTGCAGGCCCAGGTGGCAGGCTGGAAAATATGATGACACAACCACAAAAGCTGCATTTCATATTCGCTCTTACAGACTGTTAGTGCCTGTCATTCAACACTTGAGAAAACCGAAGCCCAGAGGACAGCAAGATGAAAGAGTATTTCTATCTTGGTATCTCATTTGCAAGAAAAAAATAAAATATGATCTCATAAAGTGCTAAGTATCATTGATGAAATGTGAGATGCTGAGAGTGTACAGAACAGTACAAAGGTAAAAAAAAATAAAAATAATCAGTAACTACTAAAGACTAGCCAAGAGGATTTTGAAAGCACAACTTTCTTTTTGATTCATTATTCAGAACCTAAGAATATAAATATTTGGAGTCAAAGGAATATAAAGCTAGTAAATGCATTTTGTAAATAGTAACTATCCTACTATATTTGCCTTCTGCTTCCCAAATAGGATTTCACGATATTAAATATCCTTTCTCCTAGGACATTAAGTGATTTTCTAGCTTCTAAAAGGGAATGGTAAAGTAAAAAAAAAAAAAAAACTTTACCTCCATGCATGGCTCTCCAGTAATAAACAGATTCAATGCACGGTTCTTAATGCTGTCTAGTATAAAATAATGACACAAATTACAAGTACAAAAGTTCACTACGTGTTCCTTGCAGTATTAACACTAGATTTACATAGTTTATGTAAATATTATTAGACTCTGATATGTCAATCCTACATAATTAATCAAAAGTCTAGTTAAAGTGAGGCAGAAGGATTATTTCTGTGGATCAGATGGCAGCAAAACAAAAAAAGGGACCAAACCATTGCACCATGTATTAGAACATAGCCATATCTACTTTTCCATTGTCTGTGATTGCTCTCATACTATAACGGCATAGGTGGAACAGTAGGGATGGAGACACTATGGCTCACAAAGCCTCAAATATTTACTGTTTTGCCCTATAAAGGGAATATTTGCTAACCAATGTCCAAGACATTTCATTAATTGTCCTATCATGGTGGCATGATAAATAATAAGTATGTACAATTTCAATGTCTATTGCTTTATTTTGCTGAAATAAAGGAATAGGATAAAGGTGTTCACATAAAGTCTCAACAGACTGCTTGGAAATATAGCAACCAAGTAGTCTGCTTTCACCATCAAATTTCTTTCCTTTCTCTTGAATTTGGGGTGGCCCTGTGACTTTCCTTGACAATAGAATATGGCAGAAGAGGTCTGGCAGCTTCTGCTTTTTCTCTCAGAGCCTTGAGTCACCTTGTGGAGAGTTTGTCTCCCCTGCTAGAGACAGAGGCCCTGCCAGTCCCTAATACACACAGCACAGTGCCAGGCTTTCCAAGAGGCCATGTTGGAGGTCAGAGCCTCAGATAAGTACCCAGTCAGATATGACCATACAGCCAGCACTGCATGGAGCCCTCTAAGCAACCAACATGGCGGAGAGAATAAATCATTGCTAAACAACCAGGTTTTTCCATTACACAGTAATAAAATAATGAACTTAAGGTTCTATTTAGCTTTTCAAAACTTTCTTTAAATATGTAAATATTCCTAAAACAAAATAACACCATTATCATATACCTGAAGAGCAAGAAATATCATTCTGTCCAGATGGTGGTATAAGAGGACTAGATGGAAAATGCCTTCCCCAGACTACAGGTAAGACACAAGAGAATCATTTTACAAAGTGCTAAATCACAATATTAAGTTACAAAATATAATATAAATGCTGGGGTGGATTTTAATTCAGCATCTCAATGAGCATGGATTTTAGAATCTCACCTCTAAAGAAAACATCTTTCTCAAGGTGAGGCATAGTGTTATCTACCTGTAATCCCAGTACTTGAAAGGCTGAGGCAGAAGGATCATTGCAAACTCAAGACCAGCCTGAGCTACAAAGTAAGCCCAAGGCCAGCCTAAACTGCACAGCAAGACCCTGTCTCAAAAGGACAAAAAAGAAAAAGAAAATATTTTCTCAATGTACATACCTTACTAGTGTACAAGTCAACAGAAAGAAAGACTTTATGAAAACAAAAAGATTTTAGAATTTGAGTTGGCTGATGATAGGCAGCAATTAACTATTGATATGAGGACCAAAGTTGATAACCATTCCCCAAAGAAAAGAGAAAATGACAAAGTAGAAGAAAATAACAACAAAGAAGTTAATTCAAAGTGGACAATAATGGGCAAAGAGCAGCAGTCTGGATTTGATCTCCTGTGTGCTGTGCCAACCCCACCCCTGAGACACACTGAGACATGGATTGAGACTGTGCATGGTGGCATGTGCCTGTAATCCCAGCACTTGGGAGGCTGAAAACAGGAGAATCACTACAAGTTTGAGCTGTGTAGTGAGACCCTGTAGATCCTGTAACTCATAGACCCTGTACCCAATATAAATAAATAAATAAATAAATAGAACAATAAAAGTCCTCTTTCAGTCAGAATACACGGAATAGGGCATTAGATTTATTATGGGTAATTGAAAGGGGGCTCAGACAAATTTATCTAAACTTTATCAAAACAAAACGTGACTTTAACCTGTGAAACACACATGCCTTAGAGAGGAGATTAAAATGGTCCAGCCCCTATGGAAAACACCATGGAGATTCCTCAGAAATTCAATAGGACTACCACATGGTTCAGTAATCCCACTCCTGGGTATATAACCAGAAGAAGTACAGCAGGATCTCAAGAGATATCCATATACCTGAGTTCAATTGCAACATTATTCACAGAAGACATGAAAACAACCTGCATTTCTAACCACAAAAGTAAGGATAAAAATATGGTATGTCCATGCAATAGGATATTATTCAGCCCTAAAAAGGAAGGAAATTCTCATACATGGTACAACATGGATGACCTTTTAGGACATTATACTGATATAAGCCAGACACTAAAAGATAAATAACTGCATGATTACATTTATGTGAGGTCCCTGGAACAGTAGAATTCTTAGGGACAAAAAGGACAATGGAAGCAAGAGGAAATGTCATTACATAAAAAAGTTCTAGAGATCTGTCACACAGCAATGATTTTATATATATATATATATATATATATATATATATATATATATATATAATACCTATTACCTGTACATTTCAAATTGGATATTATGGTAAATTTCACATAATAGTTTTATAGTAACTAAAAAATTTGAAATTGTTTTAAAAAAAGAATACAAGAAAAAACTCCAAAATGATTTAAGTGATTAGCTATGCTAATGGGACACCTTATGGGTTTTTTTTTCTCTTTTCACTTGTCCTTCAATATGCTTCTGATCAAGGGTTTTAGCTTGAATTTATATCCTAAACTGGAAACATCAGTTTCCTGTAATTTTAAAAGAAATTGTGGCTAAATGGTTTTAAAATAATTATTATCTTACAATTTTTAGGAAAGGATTTTTAAGTCTAAAACAGATAAAATGAATAATTAAAGCATAAAATGCATAGATATAAAAACAGAAAAGCTTAGCATTATTTATAAATCCAAGACCATGTTTCTTGAAAAACTTAACATTAGGAACACTTTTGACAAATATAATCAATAAAGTGGAAAGAAGAAATGCTCATTAAATAAATTATGAGCATTAAAATGGATAAAATAACTAAAGAAAAAAATTGGCAACTGTAAAAAAATAACAAGTCAAGAAGAATTGTAATGTTTGAAAATGTAGGTCAGGTTTGGCAAACTATCTGTAAAAATCAAAACAGCAAAAATTTTCAGGTTTTAAACCATTCAGTCTGTAGCAACTACTCAACCTTGTGGTTTTACCATGAAAACAACCATAGGGAATGCAGAAATACTTGGCTGTGGTTCTTTTTCAATAAAATTTTATGTACAAAAGCAGGTAGTGTGTTAGTTTGCAAGGGTCATGACCTTTTTTCTGCGTGCTTTCTTTTCCCACAAAATTTGGCCTTCTTTTCATGTTGATAATCCTTACCAATGAAGTAAAAAACCAGAGCTATTTTCTTTTTTTCTCCCAGATCACTGGCATCTTCATCAGTAGCATTCGTAGTCAGACACTGCTAAACAAACTCAGATTCTATACATTCAGAATCCACACATTTCTCTTTGGCGTTTCATATATAACAATACAAAAAGACCCTTAAATGCTATAACTTCCAGAGAGCAAACAGAGGCAAGTAAAAATTAAGTCTTATCCTACTCGAACTCACAAGGACTCTATAGTCAGGTAATACCTCAAGCCCGTGCAGTTATGAGAAATTATGATCTTTCAAGCCTTTTTTGAGTTTGAGCCCTTGAAGGAAGTATTAATTAAAGAACATTAGGCAGAGTACTGCGAGGGGTGTTTTTTGATGCAACTATGCAGTATACTTACCAGAGTTGGTGCTGAGCATTTTTCTTAAGTTCCCCCAAAAAGTCCGGCTGTGAGTGTAGCTCACTGGTTGAAGCTCTTGCCCAGCATGCTGGAAATCCTGGGTCCCATCCTCAACAGAAAACGGGGGGAGGGGGCAAAAAGTAAACAGCCTGAGAAGCTCCCTTCAACCACTTAAGAAACTCGGTCTTCAAGTCAGAGGGAGCTATGTACCCTGATGAGTCAGACTGAATTTGTTGAAACTTTTAAGTCCTCTATAATTCCATTGCATGATTACAACGTTAGAAAACAAAAACATAAAAAGTTAGGCATTTCATTTCAGTAAACAGAAAGAATTTTCACAGGTGCCATGTGCCTCATGTTTCTGATGGGTCCTGTTTGGGCCTAGCTTTTGAGAAGCACAGCACTTAAGGGTTTAACGTAAGACTGGGTGAAAGAATGAGGCCCAAATCACAGTGAAGGGCCGGAAATCAAGTTAGGGACCCTACCAGGGCTTCTCAAAGTGTATACGCTGGTACCTGTGGAAACGGGTGCACTCTCCAGCGGCTACTGGACCCGGGAGCTTAGGAAAGAAGGACTCCAGGCCTCGGGTTCTCTCTTCAGCAGTTACAGGAGCCACCCACACCGCCTGAGGGGCATGGTCCCTACCAGTGAGGCGCCCTCACGCGCACGCCCAAGCAGACGCAGCCCCGCCTCCTGTCCGTCGCTGCTCTCTCACGCACTCTACTGGCGGATCGGAAAAGGAAGCAACCCAGCCAAGAAAAAATGTTCACTGAGCCGGGTGCCTAGAAAAAGCAGCACTAGGGAAAGCTATAGGTTTAGAACTGCGTGATACGAGGCATAAAAAGCAAAGCTGTATTAATATTCTGAGCTGTAAAAACTTAAAGTCAACAACTTCAGACAGTTGCCAGTTGTGCTGGTAACTCACTATTATGGGCTATAATAGTGAGTTATGAACTATTGGGTTGTTTTGCTGAATTCAAATATCTACAGTCTGTGGACTGGCACCAAGTATGAAAAGGTCCTTTAAAGACTTCTTCAAACACAGCTTCTCTAACAACAATGGAACACCCATCTCTGACAAAACGAAACAAAAAAGGGGGATATAAATAAATGACCGTTTTGTACTGAAAAAATATATGTATATACAAGATAGGTACATATACAGCTAGTTTCTCTTAGTTCAATGACAAGAAAGGTTTGTACTGATACTGTTTAGGGAAGATATCATGTCTGCATCCTGTACTATGAATAACTACTATGAAGACAGCAATATGCAATGTATTAATTATTGTAACTGTCCCACTAACCTGTTTTGAAACTATGTCAGGGGCTGGGGAGATGGCTCAGTGGAATAAGCACTTCCCTGGAAAGCACAAGAGTCTGAGTTCAATCCCTGGTTCTGCAAAAAAAAAAAAAAAAAAAAAAAAAAAAAAGAAAAAGAAAGAAACTGTTTCATTCCTATTTTATCTTCTTTCTCATTAAAATAAATAAAAATTTAAAAAACAAAAAGAACTCTGATAATCACTAAAAGATTGGCAACACCTGAAACCTCTACAAATTTCTGTCAACCCAAATGTGGTGTTGCGCACCTCTTGTGCTACTGGGCAGAAAGGCACTTTAATGACTTAGTGAGATTTTGCCTCAAAATAAAATATATAGCACTGACTGGGGATGTAGCTCAGTGGGGAAGCCTTGGGTACAATTCTTATACAAAAAAAAAGCTTCTCTTTCAAAATATACTGGCTTTTTTAACAGGAATTGAACCCAGAACCTTGCACTTGGCAACACTAGGCTATATCCCTGACCTTGTACTGGCTACATAAAACAAAGTAAAAATGACAGCCTTGATTCTAAAAATCTTTGTAAATAACAGAGCCATGTGGGGTGTGGTGGTGCAGACCTATAATCCCTGCACTCAGGAGGCTGAAGCAGGAAGATTGCTGTGAGTTCAAGGTCTGCCTAGCCTACAAATGAGTCCAAGGCCAGCCTAAGCAACATAGCTCAGTCCTGCTCAAAAGGGGGAAAAATGAAGAAGAAGAAGGAGGAGGGGGAGGAGGAGGAGGAGGAAGAGGAAGATGAGGAGGAAGAAGAAGAGGAAGAAGAAGAAGAAGAAGAAGAAGAAGAAGAAGAAGAAGAAGAAGAAGAAGAAGAAGAAGAAGGCGACAGCCAAGCAAATGCCATCAGTTGTTCCTTTTAGAGATTTCTGGAAGCAAGTAGCATTTTACTTCATTATTATCACTATTTTCTTGTTTATGTCATTTGTGATTTTATTCCAAATCTATCTTGGGAGGCCACTGGACAAGCATCCTGCCAGGTAGCAATAGCCCAAGTCCCACAGCTTGAGAGTTTTGAGGACAAGGATGTAGTCTCCAATAATTTGATTTTTTTTCTTTACTGTTCCATACAAAATGCAAGCTAGAGCATTACTGCTACAAACCAGCAATTCCTACAGCCAGATAAAAGAATTCAAAACAATGAGCATCTATGTTAGAGAGTACAGATAATGTAACCCAACACAAACTTAAAATGCTCAGGCAGCTTTGGATATGGTTACAAATGCAAAGCAACAGGGTGATGTAGACATCCACCTATTATGATCAGCTGTTCTGCATGGAAACCACAGGGCAAATGGTGCACACAACTTGCTGAGAACATTTATTCTAAGGGCAGGCTTCTCGTGCACTAATGCACTTTTGACAACAGTTGTGTAAAATCAAAGAGCACTTAACTACTTACTGCTAAGTAACAAGAATAAATTTCTCCTGTTACAAAAGAAAATTGTTTGACATTACCAAGATCATAGAAGAAGAAGGAGGAGGAGGAGGAGGAGGAGATTATGTCCATCATACCATGTCTTGGCATGGCAAAATACAGGATCTTAAACTTGATGTCACTATTAAGAAAAAACAAAAGAACTGGTTTGCCTTTATTGAGTAATGAACCTGAAATTGGCTCAGAAATGATCTAATATGTTGTGTCTGCCCTATTCTTTTAAGTAGAGGTTGAATCCAAGGACCTTTGCACTAAATTGCAGAATTCCTATTTTTATTTAGTAAGGTCTCACTAAATAGTCCAGGCTGGTCTCAAATTTGAGAACTTCCTCCCTCAGCCTCCCCAGAGCACTGAGCTTATGAGTATGAGCCACCACACCCAGCTTATATTTGCTCAGTTCAGCACAATATTTGAAATAGTGCTTGAATAATCACTCAAAAACTCCTCTTTATAATATCATTCAAACTTTCCTTGGAAGACAATATGTGAGCAACACCAGTGTAGTTACCATTGCTTGCTGTGTATTCTAATTTCTATGAAGCCTCCAAGTAACCACATCCGTTAAAATATTTTAAAAAACAAGACTAGGAAGCAGAACATGAAGAAAGTTGTAGAACATTTCAAAGAGATTTCAAGTTTTTATATTTTTGCTTTAGATCCCCATGTCATAATTCTGTCACACCAAACAATGATCCTGAAACTTAGGATCCAGGAAGATACAAAGCTAGGTCTCTGTCTAATACACTCTATGCAATCCCTATCAAATTGCCACCAACATACCTCCCAGATATAGAGAAATCAATCCTAATACACTCTAGAAAATGCAAGTGTTCATGAGTTCATCCAGAATTCTGGATAAATGACCTAGAGAAAGACTGGTATTTAAATATGAGAAACTATGTACACATGTTCATTGCAGCCTATTAGTAAATGGGAACTTAGAAGTCATCTAAAGGTCCAACCATGAAAGGGATTGATAATTGTATCCATGCCATAGACTAACATGTAGCAGTCAAAAGGATATTACTAAATATGTATACATAAAAATATCTATTCATATATTATGCATAGATATATGCATGTAGATGTATGTCTGTATAAATATATATATATATATATATATATATGTCAAAATATGATAAGTAGACTAAGAATTTTTAGGTTCCCAGTATACATCAGAGTCATGTTATTTTCTTTTCTTTTTTTTTTTTTTTTTTTTTTTTTTTTTTTTTTTTTTTTTTTTTTTTTTTTTTTTTTTTTTTTTTTTTTTTTTTTTTTTGTGGTGCCAGGGATTGAATTCAGGACCTTGTGATTGCTAGGCAAGCACTTATTCTACTGAGCTATCTCCCCAACCCAAAGTCGTGTTATTTTCTCTGGGAAAACACCAGGGAGAATGAAGCCCAGAGAATGGTTAAAGGGAACATTAGCTAATTCAAAATGTTTTATTTAAAACAGTAGCTGAAAATAAATGTTACAAAATGATAGGATGTCCTTCTTAAGGTGGTCACGTATTTTCTATTCTCCTTCCTCAATTTTCATAAATCTTAAACTTTGAGATGGTTAAACTTATTACCAGCTTGTTTGGTTTGGGAGTTCCCAGGTGGTTAGTGTGGCACACTCCTAGCAAGGCTAGGTGGGTCATGTGAGTGTGGCTGCATGGCATGGATCAGACAGCCTAGGCCCCAGCCCCTTCCTGCCTGGCACTGTTTCTCTGTCCTGCATCCTGGTCACCAGGGCTTAAGCACCTGTGCTGCATCATGCCCTCTGCCATGCAGTTTCCACTGTGAAGCCAGTGTCCATGGACTATGTTCCCTGCAATTGTGAGACAAAACTCTCCTCCTCTCAGATATAGGTGCCAGGGAGTACTGCATTCCAGTGACAGGAAAACTGATTAACAAAAACTTCTTACTAAGAAAACAGAACCAAACCTCATGCTAGCTACCCCCATCTCAGCCCCAAAGATAGAATTCTGTCTATATCCATTTTATACTTGAGCAGTAGAAATAGCAGATACTCCCTTGAGCTTCTGAAGATGCCACAATTTCAATAATTTCAGCCAAGACAGTGAAGTTTGAACTGTTAACAGACAGTATAACATACATACTTTATGTTAGGCACAAAGTGATGTGCACTGTTGTAGCAAAATAAAATTTACTGGCTTAAAAAAGTGGGCCTTGATTATTGCTCTACATTGTCTCATCACCTGAGCTGTTCTGTTCATGAGCCATAGTGGCAACTATGGCTTGACTGGGCTGATTTTCGCTGGCCCGTATACACATCTGGTCTTGCCTTGAAGGTAAGCTGGAGGTTGCCTGATCTAAAGCAATGTCTCTCACATGTTGGCCAGCCAGTTGGTTACCTGGGTAATGAGACAAACCAGGCCCTGTGGGCCTTACCACTTAGCAGGTTAACTCAGACATTTTCTTACCTCAGCAAGGTTCCTAGAGCAATGATGGAAGCAAATCACTTCTTCCAGATTTTCTTGGCCAAAGAAAGTCACAAAGCCAGGAAAAATGTAAGGCAAATGAACACCCCTTCTCTATTAGAGGAATTTAAAGCTCATGTTTCAAAGATTAGGGAAGGGGGTTCTTAGGGTGACTATGAATATTTAGGAACTTTTCTTGGTTGCCACTATGGCTAATGAATGAACAAGAATATAAGTGCTCTGGTTGACATTATGCACTACAGAATTTAAGAGATGAGATATATATATAACAGAAGACAATGTTAATAGGCTTTACCTTCAATATTGTATTGTTGGTTTTTAGACTTTATATACTACCCAAGCACACTTATACAGCCTTTATCCTCTGACACTAATAGGTGTGTTTCTATCCAGCTCACACATCATCTCCCTTCAAATTATTTTCTGGATACTAATGGACAACAAATAGAGGCCAGTGACTGAAATTATCACAAGTGTCACCTTTACAATAGTGAAGATGGAGCGGTACACAGAGCCTGTAGGCTGGTGTAATTCACCTTGTGCCAAAGCACATCTCTACAGTGACATATTAAATAATTCCACTGAAAGCTGTAAATCTAGGTGGAAAAAGTACAGATCAATAGAAAAACACCATTGAGCACTCTACTACCTAGGATTTTCCTGACCTCATGCAAGCAAGGATTGATGTTGCAAAGAAACTCTCAAACACGGAGACATGAAGATTTACAGATTCTGTTTTGCATTACTCTTACAAATGCATTTTATTTTTGCTATCACTAATCTTTCTGTTTATTAACTTTTTTGCTCATACTTTGGCATTAGTATATGCTTTTTCCTTATGTCTTCTATCTGCTGTGCATAGGAATATAAAAGCCAAAGAAGTTTGAACATCTGTCAGTCTCATACTTAGCTAATCCCATCTTTGCCCGCAAATGAAATTGTGTAAAGACACAGAACTGGGGCTTCTGAACCTCATGTAAAGTATGAACTCACAGGAATGACAGGAGGAATCATGATCTTCCTTAGGTAATAATCCATGAAACAAGCACACATGAATGTTCAGTTAAACAGCTCTCAACTCCCAGTAACACACACATACAGATTAGTGTTTGTCAGCTCTCAAAAATGTTTTTTTTTGTGGTATAATTTCTTGAATTTTAAGCATAGAGCACAACTCTAGAACACCCACATTTTAAAAATTGTGATATAATTGACGGGCCATAAAATTCATTCTTTTAAAAGAATCTGATTCAGTGATTTTTGGAATATTCAGAGTAGTACAATAATTAGTCATTAACTAACTCTAGAAATTTCCATTAAAAAAACCTTATACCTACTAGCAGTCAGTTTCAGTTCTCTTTTTTCCCATACTGACAAACACTAATCTGTATGTGTGTGTTACTGGGAGTTGAGGCCAGGGCCCTTACATCAGTTCTGTTCCTTAGATCTTTTTGGTTCTTTATTTTGAGATAGGATCTTGCTAAGTAGCTAAGTTGCCCAAGCAGGGCTTGAACTTTTGATCCTCCTGCCTCAGCATCTCAGAATGCTGTCATGAAAAGTGTGCCCCAGCATACCTGGCTCTCTGATTCTATCTCAATGGTTTTGCACACTCTGGCCATTTCATATAATTGGCATATGATACATGTGTGGCCTTTTTTTTCTGGATTCTCCCAGGTCCTTTATGATGAAAGAACTTATAAACCCAGTGTTACCAACCCCTAACAACCTTGCTTTCCCGCGACCCACTTTGAGGCCAATTTTTGTGGGACAAATGGCTAATACTTGGGCAAAGTGAAGAGGCTTTGCAGTACAAATGCTCCCAACCCCCTTTCAAGACTTATTTTACTGGGGGCCTGCCCATTAGCTCAGATGTTTAAATGACAACAAAATAATCAGGATGCTTGGTTCAATCCCCAGACCCTCAGGCTATTCCAGGCTTGCCAAGAAGGCCTCCTGAGCCAGAAAAAAAAAATCTTCTGAACTTTTAGGGCCAGGGAGATGGCTCAGTAGAATATGTGCTTGCCTGGCAAGCAAGAAGGGCCTGAGTTCAATCCCTGGTTCCACATTAAAAAGAAAGAAAGACTTCTTTTACTTCAGCAGTTTCTTTACTGCTTTTCTTTTCCTCCTCAGGAACCTCTGCCCTCTCCCTGAGCTATTGTTCAACTACTTCCTTAGATTGTTCTCCAAATGCTTCCTTTTGCAGAGTCATTTAAAGAAAGGACTTGCCATAAATCATTTGGCAAACCAGTCACCAATGCTGTCTCCCTAGGACTTCCTCTCTGCCTTAAGGAGATCCTTGCTGGAGAGGGGAGGGGAGGGGAAGGAAAAAAGGGAGGGATATTTTCAGGGAATAAATAGGAAAACAGTGAAGGGCTGATTGGGAAGATCCTGAAGGAGACTGGCTTCTCTCACTCTGGTCACAGGGCCCTGTAAGAATACAGTAATATACCACAACCTAACTACAGCTGGTTCTAAGCTTTAGACCTCAGGCCATTACAGAAGTGTGACTTTCATGTCACCTTTGCTATCTGAGCATCCCTAGCTCTGCTCAAGTCTCAAATGTTCTTGTATGGTTTCCTCAGCTTCTGGCCTTCTGCCTCTGTTCAGATGTGCAGGAAGTCCCTTGGAAACAGATGCCTTCATTTTACAGACTTCTGCTGCTGGGGACTGTGGCTGTCAATGGAGCCAGACAAGGAAAGGACTGCAGGCTGTTCGTCAGCATGTCCCATCTCTGAACTTCTTCCAGTAACTAGCATGCATTTCCATCCATGCACAGGGCTGAAGGGGGGCAGAGACAGAGAAGAAATAATTGCCCAGCCCAGCAACTTCTGGGCTCTGCTCAGTAAACAGTAAGGCTTTGACAACTAGGGCAGGGGACAGCCCAGGGCAGTGGTGGTGAACCTATGGCATGAGTGCCCTAGTGGGCTATTCGTATCATTGAAAGCTCTAAAAGGCTCTCCATCACTGGCCCATAGAGTTCTCTAGTAAATAAACATTAATGTCAGGGCACACTGCTGTGGTTTGGTTGTGTGACAAGGACCCTAAGTTAGAGGCTTGGAAGCCACATTAGGAACTTTCAGAAGTTTTGAGAGGACGGGGGGGGGGTAGCATCAGATTTTGACTGGGGCACTGCCCTTTAAAAGGTTTAAGAAAGCTCTCCCATGATTCCCTGAGCATTCACCAAAGAGAATTGCTCTAAAAGAAGTAAGTGTGGCCTCTGCCATCCTTGTTGCTTCCTAGATGCACACATGCCTGCTTGCTTCCAGAGATGCTCCAGCCACTGCTAGCTGCTATGAGGTGATACAATCTGGGCCTTGCTGGAAGCAGTGCTATGATGTTTGGGCCTTCAGCTTTCAAATCAGACTCCATTAACTGCTTTACCTGCAAAGTTTGCCTGACGCAGTTATTTTCTGTGATGTTGACAGAAAAGGCACTTCATATATTTTTTGGATTTAAAATATTAAACAGGAAATAAACCATAAGTGATTCAAAATAAGACAAAATTAAATAGAAATTTGTTACAGATAAGCCAATGATCCCAAGTCCCTGTTTCTATCTATATTATTTATATCTATACCTATGCATTCCTAGGTTTAATCCTGAGTCTTTGCCCCTACATTTCAATACATTTAACTTTATAAAATAGATGTGCCTTGACTTATTAAGAAACTAAATTCCAAAAAAAACCTATCATAAGTTGAAAATGCCAAAAGTGGAAACTGCACCAGACCCACTCCAACTACTGAACAGACTTGAAGTGGCCCAGCTGTCTCCACTTGTGACCCTATGGCTCCCTGCAGCTGCCAGAGTAGAAACAAGCACATTGTATACTGCTCACCTGAGAAAAGATTAAATTTTGGAGTACTGTTTCCACTGAATGCATACACCCTTCTCAACAAGATAATGCTGAGAAACATCTCAAACCATTGTAAATGGGAGACTCTCTGTAAAACATTGTGTGCAGGTATCTCTCATATTTCCTTTAATTTTTTGCTCCTTTTTGATAACTCACACATTTACATTCTCATATGACTAGCCCTGTGTTTTCTGTACTTTCGTCTTTGGCAGTTCTGGGAATCTACCCTGGGGCCTTACATACGTTAGGCAAGTGCTCTAAGACTGAGATGGACTCAGCAGTTTTTGTTTTAATGTTTTTTGCTGTGGTCAGATTTGTCTCCTGCTTACTGGAAAATGAATAGAGAACTAGTCACAGAGAATCAAAGAGCAGCAAACCCAGAATTGATACAAAAATTCAATTCTAGAGATGTACTGTGGGTCCACCGAAGTCCAGACATGCTGGTTCCTGTTGTCCTGGAGCCAATTGGCAGTGCTCAAGCAGCCTGGCAGTGGGCTCACGGTGGAAGGCTGTTTTGAACGGCAGATTGTGGCTCTGGGCTGCAGGACAGCTTCAACTCTCAATCTTAGTCCACAGTCTGGAAATGAAATTTAGATTTCAAGTTGTTATTGTTTTCAGTGTGAGGGATTAGACCCAGGGCTTTGTGCTTGATAAACATGTCTTCTACCACTGAGCTGCATCCCCAGCAAGTCAAGTCATTTGTAGTCAGTACTTTAACAATGTGATTCACCTCCCACTTTCACATTTGGGGTTTGTCATGACTTGTATCTGGATGATCCCAAAGCCTCCTGTCCGAACATGGGGGCTTCCCAGAGGCAGCTGGATCTAGGATGTGTGCTAATGGGATTAAGGGTGTGTGATAGTAGAATACAGCACTAATTGGCTTAACTATGATAAGTTCTCTGTGTGGATAATAGGAAGCCCCACGCTGGGTATGAGTCGCACCACCTTGTAGCTTGTACAATATGAAAGGAAAAGGAAGCTTACTACCTTCCCCCTGCCAACCCATGAACTCTTTCCTTAGTGATACCACCCTGCCTGGGTGCTAGCCACGAATGGAAAACCCTACAAACTGGGAGCTGAAATAAACCCCTCCTCCTTTGACTTTTGGGTGTCAGGTATTCTGTCTCAGCATCCAGAAAACTTAACATAGGGATACTGGTAAGATATCTCATGCTCTATTTAAAAGTGTTATTTCTTTACACTTGTTTACAGTGATGGGGAACTGAACCCAATACTTCATCCATGTGAGGCAAGTGCTCTATCACTGCACCACAATCCCAGCGCTGATATTTTCTTCTCAATCCATACACTCCCTAGGTGACCTCAGTGGACGGCAGCATTTACCATTTATATATTGGTGACTCCAAAAATTATAGTTCCTTCCCAGTCTTCCCTTTTAATGCACAACTTCTATTGCATTTGCATCTCAAAATACTCTCATTACCCTCATTTTTTTTTTTTTTTTTTTTGTCTTTTTGAGACAGGGTCTCACTATGCTGTTCAGGCTGGCCTCGAGCTCACTTTGTAGCTCAGGCTGGTCTCGAACTCACAACAATCCTCCTGTCTCAGCCTCCCGAGTGCTGGGATTATAGGCATGCGCCACCACGCCCGGCTCATTACCCTCATTTGGAGGGGGGGGCAAGGAGATATTAGAAATTGAACTCAGGACCTTGTGCTTGCCAGGCAGGCACTATGCTGCTGAGTCATATCCCTGGTCCCTTATTCCTTTTGCAATACTTCTGTTGAGTCTATAATCTCTCCAATAGTTTGCTTTCATTGCATTCTAATCTAACCTCCACACAGTAGCTGAACCTCAGAATACAGAAACTTAATCAATGAACCTTCAAAATTATTATCCCAGGGTAATATGTAGCCCTGTGCTGTGGCCTACATAGCCCATCTAATCTGCTGCTCCTGGCTGCCCCTGGACCTCCCTGAGCTCCTAACAATGCTCCAACCACACCAGCCTCCATGCTCTTCCTCTAGCAACACTAAGCACAACTCTGCCGGGGAGCCTTGGCCTTGCTTACTCCCCCTACTGCCTGAATGCTTTTCTTTCAGATACATCTGTGTATGTCACCCCCCCCCCCTTTTTACTGTCTTTGGACTTTGGCTTAAAAATCACTATATCAATGAGTGAGGCATTTCCATAGAACTATAACCACTTTTAAGGGAAACTAGGTATACAAACCTTAATAAAAGTACTAGAATTCAGAATAGTTCAAGAGTAACTGTTAACTTCAGTAGGACTAATAGAAAAGATAAAATAGTTTGATAAAATACAACATGATGCTGTAGGCAGCCAAGTAACATAGAACTACTATGGGCAGTCAGACAGGGCTAGGCCCTCAAAGGAACCAGTATGGAAGACAAGGTGCCTTGCAACTGTGGGAAAGACAGTCACTACCACTGTGGGACAGACCTCAAGACAAAAGATTAAACAAATACACACATACCTTCCTAGGGATGAACATCAGGGAATGATATTCTAAATAGGTAGCAAATATCTTTTTTTTTTTTTTTTGTCTTTTTGAGACAGGGTCTCACTATGCAGTTCAGGCTGGCCTTAAGCTCACTTTGTAACTCAGGCTGGTCTCGAACTCACAACAATCCTCCTGCCTCAGCCTCCCGAGTGCTGGGATTATATTATAGGCCTGCACCACCACGCCCAGCTCCCCAGTAGCAAATATCTTGAAAAAGCTCAGATGTCACTAACCCAGCCTACTATAGGAAGAGCCCATTTTGTATTCTTGTCCAACTGTTATATGACTTGATTCCCCCATTTGATCCCACCTTCATCAGTTTTAGCTGAGTTTATAATCTTAATGGTTAACCATAGTTGTGTCCCACCCCATGCATGCCTTATCATTTTCCATGTTTCCCACCTTGGACCCACCTTGTGTCTTCCATTTGTTCTGTAAAACTCCCTAAAAAGAAAGGTTCCCTGGCAATCCACTTGAGCCCCCTTCCGTCCCTCTCTCAGACAGGAACTTTCTTTCCCTTACTAAATATATTCTGCTCTTAACTTCCATTGTTCCTAAAATTCATTCTTCAGTTTTAGAGAACATGAACTCAACCCAGGTATCTTTCAGGCTGGGACTTTCTTTCCCCTATATCAATCCCACTATTGTGTCCATTTGGATAGATCATGTTGGTCCACGGAAGTCAGTAATTATGAGCACACCTACATGTGGAAATGATTTCATGGAGTCACTTGTATTACTTCTGCCAGCCTAGAGAGCTATTTCCCAGTACTCTTTAAATATACCTGTGATGATCCTGCCCACTTAGCGCTTATTTCATTTTTACAGTTCTTATTAAACTTCATGCAATAAAACAGTTTGTCAAGTTATCTAAGAAGTCAAACACTCATAAAAACCTTCAAACATATGATGAGGAAAAGGCATAATTGAATCTTAGAGGAACTTAATATATCTCTTCTTTGGCAATCACCCCTCAGATTTCAGAATTATGAAAAACATACCCAGTTTTGATCCAGCTACAAAAACAATAACGCCTTAAAGAAAGAACTGCCTACTCCTTTAAGGCCAGAATCAAGCAAATGGCCAAGCAGATGGTGGTTTAAAACAGAAGGAATCCTGGGGGCGGGGGCACGTGGAAGGGTGAAAAAGAGGAAAGTGAAAGGCTACAGAAAACAATCCAAACTTTCCTCTGCTCCTTCTTTGTGCCCTCTGACCTACAAAATTTGCTTAGTCTTGCCTCAAGTTGGGGGAAAATGGGGAGAAATAGCCTTACAATCAGGATAGACCTCAGCTTGAACTCAATTGGCTTCTAACTAATCTGAAATCTAAGTCACTGATCTATGGGAGATAATCCCTTCCTTACACAGAGGTCCTGACAACAAAAGGAATCACAGCAGAAGGTATGCTCAAAAGGCTTCCATCTGCATCTCATTTCCTGTCCTGATTCTGTGTCATGTATCCCAACAGCTGATAACATTCTTCCTCAAGGTGTGGGCTGAGGACTGACAGCATCAGCAGCCCTGGAACTCTCCATGGAAGTGCAGCCCTTGACCTCGACCTCGCACAGACAGGCCCAGGCCAGCAGGGTAATTGGAGGTGTGGAAGGACAGGCAGCACTCTCTGTTTAGAGCAGCCCCACTGCTTCTGAAGACCTGGATGCTAGCCACACGTCAGCAATTATGTCACCATTTATACTCACTATATTCCTTGTTGTGTGCTAAGAGGTGGAATATGTATATTTTTCACAGTTGATATATCTTGGCAACAGCCTGGATAAGATGATCTGAGACAGCCTACCAACACAGAGCAGGGCTGGCTAGGTAACTCATCTGGGGCCTTGTACATGATTCTTGCAGGAGCTTATGGACTGCCCCTTGGTCAGATGTCCCAGTATTTCTATCAACTGAAGGGAAAGCTGAAGCAAAGAAATGGTTATTTATAATTCCCCTGGAGTTTAAGAGATAGATTCTAGGGAGAAAGGAGGCAGAGAGGAATATTCTCTTTTTATGGGAATTAGGTAAAAACAAAACAATTCAATTACCTTCAAGATGCACTAAGTATCTGTCCTAGGTGAACATCTGGAAGAATTTTGCTCAAGTATAAGACAAGCAGTAACCAGAATTAAAACAAAAAATGTTTTTCCAACTACACTGCTAAAAAAGACAACTTTTTAACTGGCTTATTGAGGATCCTCATCTTTAAGGCATAATCTTAATTTCTCCAATTTACTGCCTTTAATTTACAAAAATTCCCTTTGGCAATTTCTACCAACTCTCTTAAACCAGATTGGCCAGATTCCACAACTAGTCAAACAAATTAACATTTAAATCTACTTACACTGAAAACTAGTTAAAACAGTAGAATTATACATTCATCTTTGCATGATTGGAAAATTAATTTTGGAATATCACCCTTTTGGAGAATATGTTTTATGCCATTTAAAACTAAAAGGGTCAGCCAAATAGCTCAGTTGATTAAAGCACCTAAAACAGGTGCAGGGGCTGGGGGTTCAATCCTCAGGCCTGTGTGCCAGCCTCACCCCCAGGGCACACTGAGATGGAAATTGAAACTGGGCATTGGTGGTGCACGCCTGTAATCCCAGCTCTTGGAGGCTGTAAACAGGCAGATCACTATGAGTCTGATCTAATTGTGAGACCCTGAACACCCTATAGACCCTTCCCTAAAATACAAAAAAAGAAAAAGAAAAAAAAAACTAAAGCATTCTCTTTAACTTTTTAAATTTAGAAACCTAAAATAACATTCTTAATATAGAATTTAATTCAGCAAAAACTGGTGTATACCTGAAGGAATGATCTTAACTGTTATCTTCCAACCAGGCTCATGCTTTCTTCCTCATATTTTCAACACCTAGAAATTTTAGGTGCCACAATTCAGTTGTTATCAACAGAAAGTTCAGACAAGCTAATCTTCAAAGCTAACTCCTAAAGGGCAGAGGCTACCATGTTACTTAGGAAATAACAGCGAGGGTAAATATATTTGCTCAAATGCTTACAACTGATATCAGTGACAATACCTTTTATAAATGAGAAATATGCCTCTTTTGTGTATACTGTATTTCAGAAGATTATATAATCTGTTTCTGTTCAGAAGTAGTTCTTTCTTTTCCTTTTTTGGTCAAAGATCTAGTGTAAAGATCTGATGCCTAAGTTATCAAAATATTACATTTCAGCACATTTAAAGCACTGCAACAGGCAAACACTGAAAAAATGTGATAATAAATTCAAGATTTGGCAGTTTAGGCAAGAAATAGCACAAAAGGAAGAAAATTTGAAGTCTTGTAAGGAATACTAGATATTTAAATATCTTTACCTTAGAAATGATTTGAACTATTAGTAACATATAATAGGATGGCTATGCCAAATAAGTTATTATTTAAATCAATCTACAAGTTGCATATAATCAAACATTAAACAAAGGTATAATTAAGAAATTCCTTAGAGGAAGAAAATAAGTTTTCATTATTAGAAAATGATTTCCCTCCAAATTCCAGTTACCTCACTGTAGAAATAGTCCAAAATAATTTGTGTTCATTTTACTAAGAACACTTACTTAAATAGGTTCCTGCAAGACAATTACAAGATGAGTATTTTCCAAGCCATGAGTAGTTACTGATTAAACATTTTTGAATCAGGGCCAGCCAGATGGCTCAGCAGACTAAAGTGCCTGCTTCAGCAGAGTGCAGCGGCCAGAGTTTGATCCCCAGGGTGCCCTGATAGCCCTACCCCAAGGGCACGCTGAGACTACCACTGAGACTGGGTGTGGTGGTGCATGCCTGTAATCCCAGTGCTTGGAGGCTGAAAACAAGAGAATCACTATGAGTGCAATCTGCATAGTGAGATCCTGCACATCCTGTCCTAAATTCATGAAATAAAAAAAAAAAATTCACAACTCAGAACATCCTGCATTTACAGATTGCAGTAGGCATTGCATAGAACAAAAGGAATGAAAACATATCAGGAACTTCAATGTAACTCCAGATTACAAAAGCTCAAGAGACTTGGAGGTACTGGTACGTACCAGTCAGGGCATGCAGAAATCCTTTGGATGGAACCATTACTAGATTTCCAAGATTTTGTCTCCCATCAATCAATGTTCTTTCAAAGTTAAGGTCAATTGAGGTGAGCTACTAGCACTAGAATGAGTGCTTGTACGGTCCTGATGTCCTTTCCAAAAGTGATTTAGAACTGTATAAAATTTGAGAGGGACTAAAACGAGAGTTAGAAGGTAACTGCATGGCCAGTCATGGAGAACTTTTCAGAGCCTTCAAATGCTACCAATAGTCTACTGCAGAACACACGCTACAGGTCACCAGCACTGGGATAAACCATTCAGTAGCAGTTTAGGAGGATAAATTTTGTGTCAGGCCTAGATGGACTCCCTCAGGCAGAAACAAGACAGCACAGAACCACAGTAACTTCCAGGAACCACAATCCATCCATGCTGTCAGATAAGGCAAAACCAAAGCAAAGGAAAAGAGACACAGAAGTAAAACAACAAAACACAGTTACAAGAAAAGAGATCATCTCACTAATAAAAAGAAATAGACAAGACAGGCACACTTCATTTAGAACACCAAAACTAACATTTTATAGAAAGAGAACCATGACATTACTCACCAAAATACAATTGTAAAATCCCAAATAAGACAGGCAATGCTTTATTTAGATCTCCAAAAATAACATTTTATAGAGAGAGAACTGTTACAAGCAAATGCATAGCTGCAGATTTTCTTTTGCTGTCAATATCTACTCCCTCTAATACTCTGAGAGTACTTTGTGGTTTCCAAGTACAAACTAAAATCAGTTGGGCAGAGTCATTTACTCTCCCCACAAGAATGAAAATCACCTGAAAAAATATCTTTAGTGTTGACAAACAACTCAACAATGTGGCTCTCACTAACAATTAACTGCAATGTCTACCAAAACAGCCTAACCTATGTACACTTTCATGGACGTTTCACTATAAACACTTGTTCTTTGCCTTGCCAGTACAGATGTCCTGTGCAACAGGAAGGGTTTCACAAGAGCTATGTTCAGGCACCAGGGAAATTCTACCAGAAGTGGACAATTCAAACAACAGAGTTCTCCCCTGCCAGAGTCCCCGAGAGTGGGCCTGGGATTTGTGTTCAATGTCAAGAATGCCTGCTGTCTCATTAGTTCTTCACCTGGAATCCAGAACACAAAGCCATACAGAGGAGCATGTCCCGATAGAACCATCCAGATGTCAATAAATTGCCCTGGGGTTCTTGGTGCTATAGTGCGCCTCACATGCTGCGACATAAGCTGACTCTGGGAAGAAGTCATCATGGTATTCTGCTAAAAACCTAAAAAAAGGGAAAAAATAGACTCAATGAACATCATGCTAAGGGCTGAATACCATTAATCAAAATACTAACTTTCAACCAACTCTAACATTTCAACTCTTTGTGTTGGGGCAAAGAAATGATTATAGTCTTGATTTCTATATAATGATTACTTTCACTGTACTTATTTGGCTTCTGTATTAATTATTATTTATCTGAATCCCTTCACTATCAGCAGGTATAACTGCACCTAAAGTAGAACCTATAGTCTACTAGGTGGTAGTCTAGTTATGGAAATATATTTCTGTACAAAAAAGCCACTGAATATTTTCCTGTTTTTCTTTTTCTCCCTTTCACATATTTCTTTTCCTGTTTTACAACAGCCAGGCCTGGTGGCACACGACTGTAATCCCAGGTCCTTGGAAGGCTAAGGCAGAAGATTCACTTGTTCAAGGCCAGCCTGGGCAACTTAGCAAGACCCTGTTTCAAGTAACAAGGGATGGGGATATTTCAAATAACAAGAGCACCCCAAATTTGATCCACAGTACTGTAAAACATACACTCAGGTACACATGCACACAGAATATACATCATTTAAGAAATGTGTGGTTCTTTTATGTGTGTAGCTATCCCAAAACTGAATTGCATAATTAAGAGTAACATTTTGTGTACTAATTTGCCATGCTATAAGGTATTACTGTTTGAAGTAATACTAAAACACAAAAAGATTTTCTTTTTATTTATTTATTTTTTTTTGGCAGAACCAGGGATTGAACTCAGACCCTTGCACTTGCCAGGGAAGCATCTCTTCAGCCCCCAAAAGACTAACTTCTATCTGAAGAGGTACATTGAAACCTGGCCATACATTGAAGAATCTGCAATATATACATGGCATCTTGACTTGAACCCCTGCTGATTTTGCCAAGAGTTTAAAACACCCTTCAGTGTACAATATTAATCACCAAGAAAATTTTTTCATGCAGGTTTTCCAAGTTACTTGCTACCTGTTCAAACTGCTAAACATTTAGCACCCTCTTTACAAAAAACCGAGTCCAAATTCATTTAACAGCTGTCTTTTTTAATTCTGTTACTGCACCCATTACATGGTCATTACAGAGCCCACTGATATTAATTAATGTTTCTAGATACATCTTTTAAATCTCTTACTGTACTTACTTGGAAATCCTTCTAAGTTATTTTTTAAAGGCCTAATCTCTACTTTATATATGGAATATTTCAAAGTTAGCAGGCTTGCCTGTGCTAACTTACAGCTTTCTCTTCATATTTTCTTGGTGCTATCTGATTTCAGTGGACAAATTTTTACATCAAACAAAGTTAGCAGGATGAGGTAGAAGCTGGAAGAAAAGAAGGTATTCCTGAATTTTTTTCCCAATAAAATATGAAGTTTAATTCCACTCAGCAAAATCTTGTTCAAAATTATCCTTTAAAACCACAAGAATAAGTTGGGTGTAGTAGCCAAGCCTATAATTCCAGCTATAAGAGGCTGAAGCAGGACGATCATAAATTCAAAAGTCTAGGAAACTTGGGGAAACCCTGTCTAAAGAAAAAAAGGAAGGATGGATAAAAGGAATGAAAGAGAGACAGAGAGAACTGGGACCATGGCTCAGGGGTACAGTGTCTACTTCCTGTGCGTAAGGCTCTGAGTTCAATCCTCAGCACCACAAAACCAAACAAAGAAAAAAATAAAAAAACTAATTTCTCAAGTTAGGCACTCTCCACTCTGACAAGTCCTTCTAGCTGAGTCAGGGTGGAGCCTGTGAGAAGGACACGGTGCCCTTTACAGAGGAGGCAAGGTCAGGTAGGAGAGTCTCTCTGGACAAGGCAGAGCAGAGACTTTCTCTGAATTCACAAGCACCAGCACACATTAGAGGTCAATTATCTTAACTCTAAAGCTAATCCCAAAATCCAACCTGTATGAGCTAATCATTAAACTAGTTTGTGTGCATGTGAAAAACAAAAGTCCCATGGTTAAGGCAATCTTGAATTTTAAAACATGCAAAATTAAACTACTATCAACTTCAATCATTTCTACTTCTGAAAATGTACAAAGTTATCCAACTGGATTCTTCTAGGTCGCCCAATTCGTTTGACCTCTGCATAGGGAATGCCTTTGACTCAGAAATTTAGGAGCAAACAGATACCAAAATAAAGAAAAAAACAAAACAAGCCCCTCCTGCCATATTACCACTACGATGAGAACGTACCATACCTAAATAGCAATGCCCCTATTTAAAACACTATGGAAAAAGCAAAATAACATACAGGGGCCAAGGAGATGGCTCAGTAGAATAAGTGCTTGACTGGCAAATGCAAGGGCCCAAGTTCAATCCCCAGTTCCACCAAAAAAAATAAAATAACAAATAAATAAGTAAATAAAACAAAATACTATGGAGCTGCCCTCCATATGTATGTAAGAGTTTAGAAAGTCACACATACAAAGAAGAGTATTTCATTGTTATTTAAATATTGTAGGTGCATGAATTCAGCAAAATATTTCAATATAGTCCAGGAGTCCATAATAGTAGTAAGTTTTCCACAGGCCTGGCAATGTCAGAAGTTGCTGACTTGAGCCTTTTACAGCTCAGCATATTAATATGGCTTTACTTTTTATACTATTTTTACTTAAATGACAATGGAATATCCTTCTCTGACAAAACTAAACAAAAAAAGGGGGATACAAATGAATGACCATTGTGTATCTGTATATTCAAAATAGGATAGACATACAGCTACATTCTCTTATATTTAGTGAATAGAAAGATTTCTTCTAATAGTGTTTGTGGACAGAATGTCACGTGTGTATCTTATACAAAGAATAACCACTAAGACAACAATATGCAATGTATTAATTATTGAAACTGTCCTACCAATAGGTTTTCAAACTGTATCATTATTTTTTAAAATTATTTTAAAAAGTCATACATACAGTAGCAGAGATAAATTCTGAAAAAGTAATAAAAATACCTCAGAAAGAGATCAAAGTGCTTCAGTAAAGCCTTCAGATTCTTCTCAGAAAAGGACATCTTTCCAAGGACTTCTGGAAGTTTTACTGCATTAAAAGTAAAGGCAAACATATTTGTAGTCAGCAAAATCTGACACCACAGAGAATATACTCATGGATCATCTGGGACCCTATTTCCTTTTTGAATATGAAATTAATATCCTCATTATCAAAGACCAAGGCACAGTAGTAGTACAAATAGTACACATACAACTTGTAAGACATTTAGGACTTCTTTGGTGACTGCCTTTGAAGATGTCACCTTTGGATGAGTTTGCTAAGAGCTCAAAATCAAAAGTAAGTATTTATATAAGTTAGATATTTATAGCGCAAACCGTAAGATGTGTACAAGCTATCAAGAGTGCTAAATCAAAGCTAAGTACAAAATGGAAAAGAGAAAGCAGAGTTGGGATTCTCACCAAACAATCGTAGCAAATGTTGGGCCCCATAAATATAAGAGGGTGGAGGTGGCTGGTCACCTGGAGGGTAATTGTCGGGCACAAGTTTCCAGGAGAGAACCTGAAAAAAGTACAATTCACATGTCTTCATTATTCCTAAGGGAGACACTTCTGATACCTCAATCATGTGACAATAAATTATATGAAGAGGAAAAAATGTGTCAACACATCAAATAAACACAAACTTACAAAAGTAAAAAAAGTGAGAGGTAGAAGGACTTAAAATTAGATTAAGAAAACATGGGACTCCATCATTCTCAACAACTATTCCTACAAATAACTTAAACTATGTTGGTTCCATAGACCTTTTGCCTTTATTAGAAATACTGTATTGCTGCATCAGAAAAACAGTGAAGCATTCAAAAGTTAACCAAAGATGTTATAATATCAGCATTGTTTTGAGATTCCCCTAATTTTCTGCAGTAAGATTCACTATGGGAACAAATATGAACCTTTAAGCTCCATGAAATCAACTGACTCTGGACGTGCTAGATCCTTTTTCTTTTCTAAATAGATTTATTTATTTATTTATTTTTGTGGAACCAGGGATTGAACTCAGGCCCTGGCGCTTGCCAGGGAAGCACTTCTTCCACTGAGCCATCTCTCCAGCCTCAATAGATCCTTTTTCTGCCTTTATGGCGCATTTCAGAACTATTGGTGGACTTGGGGCTTTTGTCAAAGGGATAGCTGCACTCCAGAGCTCTGATGAATTTCCCTGGAAATATTTCAGCAAATCAGAGACCCTGAGTCTATTCCACTAATTTTCCTCTTTGCCTTTTTGGACATGTTAAGATTTAACATGGAAATAGTCACTTTGAAGGATGCACTGTGATACAAAGCAGACGACTGCTCCAAATAAATCAAAAATGCTTCTTAGTCAACTCGCCAAGATGAACTTGGAGGGGACAAGTAGTATGGTAATGCTGTTGGACTCCGGGATGAAGGTCCTAGCTTTACTTCAGCTCCTCCCTTGTTGGCTCCAGATGCTTCAACCCCCCAACCCCCTACCACAATTCTGTAGCAGAGCGGTGAGAGCAAGTTTCTGCATCTTTACATCATAGCATCTAACCCAGTGCTTGTGGCTGAAAATTGGGAAATGTTTGGACAATGACACATGGAGGGACCATGAGACAATCTGTAATCACCAGATGCATAAACCACATGGCATATGCAAAAGCAGGTCACTTTGAAAGTAAATTTGCATCAATTAGTTTTGAATTTCAATTCAAGGCATAATCTTATAAAAAATATAGATAGTTCAGCAGACTAAAGCACCTGCTTAGGCAGAGTGCAGTGGCCAGGGTTTGATCCCCAGGGTACCACCATGCTGCCCCTGCCCCTGGGGCAAACTGTGACGGCCATTAAAACTGGGCATGGTGACGTGTACCTATAATTCCAGCATTTGGGAGGCTGAAAACAGGAGAATCTCTACAACTCCAATCTATGTAGTGTGACCCTTTAGACCCTGTACTAAAACATAAAAATAAATACATAAATATAAATGAATAATTTTTTTTAAAAAACATTTTATGGGGGAAAAAAAAGTTTCCAGAGGATGGATTCTTGGTGGAAACTATACAAGGGCTATGTGTAGGTCTTAACTGGCAGAGACCAAACGTCCTGCACTACAGAATGAACCACAGAAGATTTGGATAAACAGCCATTGTTTAATCAACTAAGGAATGGATAAAAATGATGTGGTATTTTTATACAATGGAATATTACTCTGCTAGAAAGAAGGATAAACTCAAGGCTTTTATAGGAAAGTGAATACAACTAGCGATCGTATTCATAAGTGACATAAATCAGACCCACATGTGTTAACACTGCATCATCTCACTAACGTAAGAACCTGAAAGAGTACATGGGATCTGAAAGGCACAATGGAAAGTGTGAAAGGGAGAAGAACTGTCCCAAGGGAAGAAACAACTGGGATAAGGGAGAGGAAGGAAGCAAGGAGGGAAGGAGGGAAGGAAAGAAGGGAGAGAAGGAAAGAGAAAAATATATGTATACACATAGGATAGCTTTGATAATTTTACTACTGATTTATAGTGGTCTATTGAAAGGAGCAATTAATGCTCAATTTTTTCTCTCCTTTTTAATTTCTTAACTGATTTTGCATGATTGAATCTATTAATCCGAACAACTAATTTGAAGACACAATATGCAATTTAACAACCACTGCTGAATTCCTATCATTTTGTTTAGTGAAATTCTGTATCATTTCTAATGGGGCTTCTTGTTATTTTTATTCTCTTTAAAAAATAAATTAAGAGCTGGGAGATAGCTCAGTAGCATAAGCGCCTGCCTGACAAGTGCAAGGTCCTAAGTTCGATTCCCAGTACCCAAAAAAAATTAAAAACAGAGCTATTATTGAAACACTCAGGAACAGTGCTCAAGTATGTGGGAATCCATTAAGGGCTCTAGTCCTTGTAAGATTGAGGAACCTTTCACCAGAGCACATTCCTTTACTGTGGCTTGCAGCTATACCTGATAACACTAGATGGCGGCATCGAGCCAAGGACCAGCACAGAAATGGTCATGATCCTTGTATGAACATTCAGACATCCTTGTGGAAAGACAGGATTCCAAAATAATCAAACCTCCACTGTCTCCTTGCCTGAAACAATGGGAGTGTTAGGGTCTGCCTGAGTTACAAATTTCCTAATTTACTGTCAACAATAGTCACTGCACAAATCGGGATTGTTAATTTCTGTATCTGGGTTCAGCCAACTATAGCCTATGAGCCAAATCAGGCCAAGGAACATGTCCTCAAAACTTATCAAACGAATAATATTTCATGCTATGTGAAAGTCATATGAAATTCAGCTTGTAGCATCCATGACTGCATCTTGGGGCAGACATCTGTACCTGTTCATGCTGCTTCTGTGTTATAACAGAGATGAATAATTTCAAAAGAGAGATCATACAGTAGGCACACCAAAAATTTTCATAATCCGACCCATTATACTGAAATAGTTATGTGTTTTTTGTACTGGGAATCAAACTCAGGACCTAACACTTGCCAAGCAGGCACAATATCACTGAGCTATATCCCCAGAAATAGTTTGATAGTTCCTGTTCCCATCAATAAATGCAACTTCTATTCATCTTAACAATAACAAAAGAAACCAAAGAAATCTCACCGCTGGAGAAAATCACAGAATATCCCAGTGGACTAAAACTTCTGAACCTCAGAAATGCCCACTAAATATATTGGCTGAGTGATCCTAAAAATAGTTGTTAAATTAAGTGTCCTTGTCTGGGTAATGGACATGAGGTAGCAACGCTGTTCTCGGGAGTTCAAAGTGACAGGCTCAAGAAGCTGGCACAATGTTGCTATACAGCATGGCCTCCAAAGATTGCTACTAGGGTTACTGTTGATATGGTGGAGAATCAGATCCCAAAAGCAGGGCTCAGAAAATCACTGCCTGCAAGGTACATTGGACCCAGCCTTTCATCATTTCTATATTGCCTGAGCGAAATTTGGATTGCATGTTTTTAAATGGTTGAAAGAGAAAAGAATTATTTTGTAACATGCAAAAAACCATACACTATTTGGGCCAGTCAGATAGTTCAGGGGACTAAAGCACCTGCTTAGGCAGATGCAGGAGTTGGAGGTTTGATCCCTGGCCCGCTGTGCTGGCCCTGCCCCTGGGACATGCTGACCAAGCAATTGAGACTGGGAATGGGGGCACTCGCCTGTAATCCCAGCTCTTGGAAGGCTGAAAACAGGAGAATCACTACAAGTCCGATCTGTGTAGTGAGACCTTGCACTAAATGCAAAAATAAAACAAAGACCATATGCTATTCAAATTTCAGATCCTCAAGTAAAGTTTTGTCAGAACACAGAATACCCATTTTATACACATACTGCCTATGGTTACTTTCAGAGTTGACTAATACTAATAGACACCATGTAATTCACGAAGTATTTACTGTCTGCACCTGGCAAAAGCAGTGCATTGCTCTCTGTTCTACAAAACAAAAATACAAATATTTCAGTTCTTGCACTTCTTTAGGATGAAAGACAGTTCTAATTACAAGGCTAAAATCCTAAATGAAATATACTTCTCTTTCATATAATAGGTATGTTCCTGAGAAACTATATGAGGATATTTAAAAATCAAATTATATTTTTCCAAGTACATGGAGCTTCCCAGAATCCCAAGCAGAACCTCTCTTAGAATGAAGAATCCTGTTGTGAGGCAAATGACTGCCTCCTAATTTACCTGTTTTTCAAACTCAAATAAACTCCAGCTTATTCCAAATAGTCAAAGAGTGGGGTTTTGTGACTAACTGAATATTAATGTTAATTTGGAATTTCCATATCTACCACATGTTGATTACTATTTTTTGGAAAACAAGAATATAATATACAATACAACATCACAACAACAATGAAAATGAACTAGGATTTAAGCAACTACAAAAAGGAATCATTAGAGATGAACCTCGCACACGTATCTCATTACCTCATTTATTTCGTTAGTTCTTCTCCCTTCAAAGCCAGCAAACACTCCACTCCCTTCCTTGCTAGGAGTCAGAGGAATGGGAGAAGATGATCTGCTATGCACAGGGGTCTCTAAAAAGAAAACGGTGTCATTATTTGCCCAAAAGTTACAAAGCAGTTGCATTAAAGACTATCATCAAAACTGTTACAAAACGCAGAACAGAAATCTAAACTCTGTTCTTAGAAATTAATCTTTAATATTAAGACTCACCTATTAAAAATTGCATTTAGAGTATCATTTGGTTAAAATATAAAGAAAAAGTCCTGATGCATTTTACAACATGAATGACCCTGGAAAACGTTACGCTACACTGAAGGAGCCAGCCTCAAGGGGTCACATACTATGACCCCATTTCTGTGAATTGTCCAGCATGTGCAAAGCCATAAAGATGGAAAGCATGCTTATGAAGGGCTCTCACAGAGGGGAAACAGGAAACAACTGCTAATGGGGATGGAGTTTCCCTTAGGGGTACTGAACATGTATTGTAGTTGATCCTAGATTCACAACACGTTGAATATGCAAAAATCAGCTGAACTGAACCTTCAAAATAGCTGAAATGCACATTACATGGATCATGTCTTAATAAAATGGTTAAAAGATAGTGTCTTTGAACTATAACTTTATGATGGTTTCTTTCATCTGTGAACTTTCTCTCAATAAATAAAAAGGGCAAAAAAAAAAAACCATGTCTTTTAACCTTGCCAAGCAAACCTGCCGATCTCTACTCAGTCACTGCTTATTAACCGCCTACACACATACTAGTTGATTTCACTTCCATGCCATGCCTCAAATAGGTAGAAAGAAGTACACCAGGGAATGTGGGGATCCACTCCAGCACATACGAGAGTCTGCAACCGGTTTTGGTGATGGTTGCATAACTCTGAATCCACTAAAAGCCACTTTAAATGGGTAATTTGTAATCTGTGGATTTATCTCAAAACTGTTTAGAAAAAAACATAGCACCTGACTTTTTCCCTGATATTTAAATATTCAAAAGGGTTCTTTTTGAAGCTTATCTTACATATAGGAAAAGCAAAACCCTCTAGAACTGCTCATTTTGAACACATCTTTACGCACCATGGGTTTCTGATTATTCAATCTGCTCGCATGAAGCAGTGGAGAGTAATGAGGACAAAGTTCAGGATCTGGAGCCCAATCCCATCTCTGCTGCCACCTCCTCATGTTACCCACACCAGCTGCTCATCCTTTTAGGGCTCTTTCCTTCTCTGGAAGGCTGTGATCTGGCAGTACATGGAACCCGGCCTGACAATCACACACACTCCACCCGCAGCCCAGGAGGAAGCCTGGAGCCCAGCCCAGATGAAGCACATAACATATGGCTTTCCTGCCCTGGCTCCTGAGACAGGACCTACTCTTCTCCAGATGCAGAAAGAGCTTGGGCATGCTGGTGGATGTGTCCTGCTGCCGTCGCTTGGGCTGAGGTGAGGCGCTGCTCTCGGACAGCCTGTCGCAGTTGGTGCTGTGGCGTGTGGACCGCCGCAGGGACTGCAAGGCTTCTGGCTCAGCTTTGCGTCTCTTGGGGGTGGCAGGTTCACCAGTGGCTGGCTGACTCTCTGTGGACTGTGGTGTGGATGGATTCAACAAAGGTGGACTGGGAGAGAGCTCCTCCTGGCTCCTAGGCAACAGGGGCAATGTCACATATGGCCACATTGGAGCCTCTATAGAATCTGGGGGCATCATAAAGGGCCTCCTGCATCAGAAACCTGCTTTCCCCCAAGTACAGCAGCATAGCTGCAACTCTAATGTGCCGAAACATACACTTTTTTAGTCACTAAATATATTAAGTCATTTTAATCCTCTGTAAGGCGGGCTGGCATGAAAGATTTAAACTTTTTTAGAGCAGTGGTTCTCAAGTGGGAGTACTTCTGCTTTAAAGGACAGCTGGCAATGAATAAAGAGAGATCTGATTGTCACAGCTGAGAGAAGGTGGGCTGCTGCAATCAGGCACAAGGCATGTCCAATGTCCAATCTTTTGGTTTGCCTGGGCCACCCGAGGGAAGGGAAATTATCTTAGACTACTTATAATATATATAATACAGCTGATGTGTATAAGTAATGAAACTTGCTTTGTTTTTTTATATTTGTTATTATAACACTGAAAGAAAAGATAAGCAACTTGCAGGCTGCAGGTGGGGCAAACATGGAGAGACCAGGGATATTGCTAAATAGCCTACACTGCGTAGGATGGCTGCCACAGAGAGAATGATCTGGTCCAAAGCATCTACAAGACTGAGGGTGAGAAGCCCGCATCTGGTTAGAGTAAAAGCAGTACATCAGCTACCCACAGCCAGGTGTGGTGGCCCTCATGTATAACCAATCAGGATGGGGCAGGGCAATCACCAGTTAGAGGCCAGGCTGGCAACTCAGTGAGACCTTATCTCAAAATAAAATAAGGACTAGGGATGTAGTTCAGAGCTAAAGCATTTGCCTACCATGTGCTAGGCCCTAGGCTTGAACCCCATTAAAAAAAAAAAAGACTACTATAGCATCTTATCCAAACAGAATGACAGAAAAAAAAAAAAAAAAAGCATTATAGAGTCCTGCAGGATACTGGGAATCTCAAGATGTGTCTTAGGCCATGGGGACTTCAACATACATCCGCAGAGAGTGTCAGTCTCTCCGCTGGGATGAAATTGTCATGGGGAAAGAAGAGGCCAACAAAGAGACAGTAGAGAGGCAGGGAGGGAACCAAGAGCTCTGGAGAAAAGAGAAGGGGTGAGCGGGACAGTGGCTGATGTGAAGCACACTGTGGGTTTTTGCCAAGTGGGACGTCACTAGAGACTTGGGAGGGGTTCTAGTGCCCCTGGAGGAGGGCAGCAGTACAGAAAGGCAGATGGATAATGGTTCAGAGAAATGGATGAGTGGAAAGCTTGAGAACAGACTGCTCTCTCAGGAAGAGAAGAGACAGAGGTGGCATAAGAGCTTGCAGACATTAAGGCTAATGACTGAACCTAGAGAATCCCCCTACCAAAGAAAAACAATCTCTTTCCTAGGCAACAGGGAGGTAGATCTTTTGCAAAAGGCAAAGGGGCTAAGAGACAGGGGGAGATGGTAGGGAGGAGCTAAGAAGTAGGGAAAAGAGAATTAGAACTAGGATGTACATTTACCAACTTCCCACAAGGAATAAATCATTATTTACTGCAATCATGTGCTGATAAAAAAAAAAAATTTTAAATTGAGATTTAAGTAAGCTTGGCCAAGGGAAAAAAAGTGGTGACACAACACAGCAGGAAAGGAATCAGCCTTTACTACAGACAAAGATTGGTGGCCCCTGGGGCACAGTCTCTCATGTCTCTCTAACCACGTGGAGCCAGAGGCTCACTCAGAGTCCAGATGCAAGTGAGAGGCTCAGAAGGACCCTCCCATTGGTCACATGGCAGCCAGTAGGGAGTGAGACACAAGCCCAGCTCTTATGCCCTTCCCAGCCTGTGCTCCCTTCAACCACCCCACAGCCTCCTGGGAGATGGGGACAGCTGCTTACAATCCAGTATCAGCTCTCTCCCCTGAGTCATCACATGGGAAAATCCCTCGGGGCCATGAGAAAGTGACTTAGCTCACAGGAGAAAGCAAACACCCACCAGCACAGGCACTTCTCAATCACTTCCCTTCATCACATACATTGGCCCCACCACATCAGACTGAGCCCCTCCACAAAGGAGCTGGTTATTCCAGTACTGACATCTGAGAGTGAAGGTGCAAACTACTGAACTTACCTATTCGTGTTTGTGGCACTTTCTTTAATTGGAAGAAAAAATTTAGATGATGTCACCTTTTTATACTGAGCTTGCTCATAGGGGTAGAGCAAAACCAGTGGAAGTGTATAATCAAAGGTTATTCTCAGTCCATCCACCATCTCCTTACAAAGGTCAACACTATGAGGATTAAAAGGAACAGATTAGAGACTGAATAAATGAGAGGTACTTTCCAAACTTTCCCAGTGAAGGTGCATGTTGGAATAGGGTAGGCATCCCTCACCTCCCTTATTTTTGTCTCTCCTTAGGACAGACTTCTTAAATGTTATATATTATATCTAGACATACCAAGAATGAAATCAGTCTATAGAGGTTAACAAAAAATATTTCAATAATGAAACAGACCTATATTATAAAGTGTACAAAGCATGTTAGTGACCATAACTTACCCATTTGATATAAATGAATAGTTTTAATGCCACATGAGGCGTCCTGGCAGCCTGTGCTTTTGACAGTAGACAGGTGGACAAGTGCCTGATGGACTCATAACATGTTTCAATTCCAATGCTCAACCTTTTTACTTTGGCCCTGCCAAGTCATATAAGCAAGGCAGGATATGAGGAAGGCTACTCTGTCTACTCTGTCTGTAACCATGCTTTGACCAAGCTCTCATTGCTTTTTCTGATGCTTAAGGAAAAAGAGCTCTAGCCTTTTAGGACATCACTGCAAATACTGGTCTCAGTGCCAAAGCAATGCACTATGAATCTAGGCCAAATGTGCAGCGTTTTCAAGGATTTCACAAAAGTGATACTATCTTGACATCTGATTATTCAATGACTTACCAACAAATTAAACACCAAATGATACATATGAAGTTAATCCAAAACAACTGAATGGAAAAAAATATTCTTCATTCTAAACCCTAATGTCCAAAAAGAGAAGCACAAGAGGCCAAACACATCAGTACTCACTTCTTTTCTGCTGGAATATAATGCACATTCATGTTGGCATGCACCATAGCATGATGGTGACGAGGCCTCTCATTGGCTGAAAAGGCTGCGTTGATAGCAAAATGCTTCACGTAGGATTCCAAAATGGTTATGATGTTGGTCTGGCATGGAAGTTTCACTAACTGTTAACAGAAATACAGACATGTAATGTGTGCATCCCATGATAATAAACTACAGATTCCAAGAAAGAGTGGTTATATCTCTGTCACCTTTTTGTACAAACTTCAAGAAAATAAAGTTCCTTTGAATCTTCTTGGGCATTTTCTATATTCAATATGATTATAAATTAAATAGATAAACTCATTAACATTAATATGATTCCTTCTTTCGCCTGTGTACAACTTGGTAACATCTCTACCACTTTTCAACTACAAAATAAAGCAAAGCCAATTCTGCTTGAACAGAAGTTCTTAAAAAATGTGCTCCGACTCACTGATAGTATTTCCCTCTACTGTTCATATCCTCATGTGGATCACAGTATTTTTTTGAGTAAATACAAACAATGATCATCAATCTTAGTGTCAAATTAGAATAACCTGAGAGGGGCTAGAGAGATAGCTTGGCAGTTTAAGCACTTTTCTGGCAAGTACAAGGACCTGAGTTCAATCCCCAGCACCACATGTTGTGTCAGCCCCAGAACTGCTGGCCACGGAAACCAGGTATGGTGGTATGCACGTGTAACCATGCATGTGTAACCACAGCACTGGGGAGGCTGAGACAGACGGATCACTGTGAGACTGGGCTGCGTAGTGAGACACTGTATCTAGTAAATAAATAAATACCTAAAAATAACCTAAAGGACCCTTTAAAGATACAACAGGTGGCCCTCATCACAGATAAATTAAATAATAATCTCTCAATTGAAATCTAGTATCAGAACTCTAGAAAGCACCCTGGAACAGTGATAGCCAACCTTTTCAATGATAATAACAGCTGGCTACAGCACATGTGTATGTCCTAGGTTTACTGCCACTCCCCTAGAATTCATCTGAGCAAGCCAGGGGGGTAAGAGCTTGAGGTTAATCAGACATAGAGTATCACTGTCAGTGAACTTTAAAACCTGATTCAGTATAAAACTGAAAACACAAATTCCTTTTACTTTAGTCAGCTCAGCCTACCCTGAGGGCAGAGCTGGCATGGAATGGTACCAGGGATTGAACCAAGGTCCCCTGCATGTACCTAAGCTTGCCTAAGCAGCCATTTAGGCTGCTGAGCTATCTCGCCAGCCCTGAAAATATGAACTTCATTCCTGCAAGTTTGTCACTTGAGACTGGGACTGTAAAGGACCACAGCTGAATAAGAGCACTTTAACAAGCTGGTTTTTTTATAGGTTCTCTCCACATACCCGTTTCCGCCTGTTAATATAATAACAATCATCTTCAAGTTGCTTCTTCAGCACTTCAGGAATGTCTATAGTTATTGTTCTTTCTTCCATTTCCTTTCTTGTTTGCAGCTCTAGTTCTTCTTTCTGTAATGTAAGTCATTTTTAAGTATTTGAAAGAGTAGAAGAGTCTATGTATACAAAGTTGACTACCACATGACACCTGTTACAAAACAAACTGAGTTAACTCTCAAAATCAGATTAGGCCACACTTTCTAGTTGAAAGTTACTAACAGGGGCCAGGGAGCTGGCTCAGAGGAACAAATACTTCTCTGGCAAGCGCAAGGGCCTGAGTTCAATCCCTGGTTCCATCAGAAAAAAAAAAAGAAAGCTGCTAACAGCCCCCAAACCAACTTGTTTTATGGCTTTAACTGTGTTACAGATATTTGCTTTGCTTCTTCCTCATATAAGTTTATCACTGTGGTTTATGTTAACTTTGGAAGCAGGAAGAGGCCAGACTCTTAAGCTCTGCTAAAACATTTTAACCACTGCAAAAGACCATCCACAATTTTAGAGGAAGAAATACATAGCTACAGTTTGTGGAAACATCATGTGAGTATAAAGAGTCACTAAGAGGCCCAGATAGTAACTGTGAATTAAATTGTCTTTCTTTAAATATCAAATAAAGATCTATAATATTAGTCCCAAGTATATCCTTAGAAAATAATTAATAAAAGGCTGGTGAGATAGCTCAGCGGACTAAGCACCTGCTTTTGGTGAGCACAGGGACCAGGGTTTGATCTTCAGTCCCATGCGATGCCAGGTCCACATGCTGAGCCCTCCAAAGAATCCAGGCATGGTAGCACATGCCTGTAATCCCACCACTGGGAAGGCTGAAAACAGGAGGATCACTATGAGCTGCATAGTGAGACCCTGTACCAAATACATCATACCTAGAAATTCTGCCATATAATTTTACTACTAAAATATACACCAATGACAGACTGTTAATGATAAAAACTTTATTATACCACATCAGACTTTTCTTCAATATCACTTTCTTCATTTATTTCTTCATCCTTTTCTTCACTGCCATCAGAGGAACTGCTTATGGCTACATGAAATAAATGTCAAGAAAACTAGTATCATATACTTTGCCAACTACTGTATTTACAAATCTTTAGATAGTGTCCATCCTAGAGTATCTGCAGACTTGCATATATTTTAAGTACTAAACACAGATACTGTGCTTTTCTGAACAGCATTTTATTTCAGTTAAATATCAATTTTAATGGATGCCAAAATCACATGAGATAATGATTTGGCCATGTTTCATCTGGTTCCCTGCTGGATTCTTAGTTGGGACCATGCCAGAAAGGTACAAAGAAGAGAATGGACCATAAGAAAGGACTTGTGAGGGGCTCACTTACTGAAAATGTAACACTCATAAATATGATCCTGACAAAGTTTTAATAGTGGCATGTTGACTTATCATGTTGACCAGTACTTTGTGAAAAACAGAAGGAGCAGATATGATATAGATACATCACAGAATGATAGGGTTGGGCTGAGGATAGAGCTCAATGGTCTAAGTGCCTGCCTAGCAAGCACAAGGTCCTGAGTTCAGTCCCTAGTACCACAAAGAAAAACCCCTCCACAACACAATGGGGTTATATTCAATAAATTCATTGTAAACTGAAAACCTTGTAAGTGAAAGTGCCCTGAATACATCTATCTTACTCCTTTAAATGTACTTAGAACACTAACAGTTGGACACACCCATCTAACATAAAATTCATTTCAGAGTCAAGTGTTACGTATCTCACACAATTAATTAAAACCTCCACTGAAAGTGAAAAAATAAACAATTACATGGGTATGCTTTGACCCAGCTTTTTCTCCAGGGTGTATACCTGAAAAGGGTAAAGACATCAAGTTGTACCATTACATGCATACCCATGCGTATAGTAGCAAAATTCACAATAGCTAAGTTCTTGAAACAGCCTAGATGTACATCAACAGTCAAATGGATGAAAAACTGTGGCATACATACATACTATCTATCTATCTATCTATCTATCTATCTATCTATCTATCTATATATGAGAAAGGAAAAGAAAATCATCTTATTTGCAGGCAAATGGACACAACCTGTGACTAAGTGGAATGAGTTAAGATACATGGTTTCCATTATACAAGAAACTTAAAATACAAGCATAAAGATGGCAGAAAATAAAAAGGCAGATATTTTACAGATGGGCAAGGGGTCAGGGAAAGGTAGAGAAGAGAAGTAAATGGCTGATGATGGACCAGCCCCCCCAAACCATCAGAACTGTTATGTATTATGAACATAAATTAAATTTGAACAAATCAAAAAAGTACTAAATTGGGGACTGTCTGTATCTACTGAGGTTGGTATATTTCCCGTCTATAATTTTGATCAATCTTATCTTCAATCCTAAGTATAAAACAACTCAATAAAAGTTCTTTTAGCCAAAGAAAAGTAAGTCCAGCCACTCACAGTTCTCATCATTTTCACTTTTTTCTTCAGCGGGGAAGCTTTTTAAGACAGAGTCAACACCGGGCAATCTGCAGCACCTCTTCTTTCTTCCAGTGCTTCTCCTGAAGAAGATAACCACAACTGAAATAAATCTGGACATCAACAAGTATGGGTCCTGGGATCAAAGTAAGATAAAATACAGTGATTCTTTAACGTCGTGAAACTTCAATTTTATAAAATAAATGGTGACCTCCACTTTAGAATATTATACAATAACTGTCCTGTAAATGCTTATTTAAAATACTGTAGGAACTCATTCATATAATTCAAATATTACTTAATAAACTTCTGTTGTTTTATTACTTTATACCATAAAAATTCAAAACACTAATAAAAATGCAGTGAATAACACTTGTATTCTTACAGGCGAGCTACAGCTTTTCTTGCCAATTTACGCTGTAATCTACGATTTTCATCTGTATCACGAAGCACATGATCTTCGGCTGCCCATCTATCCCAGCTAATTGAACAAAAAAGAAGAGGGTGCAAAATTCAGTATTTTGCTTTCATATGAAACAAAAGCTAAAAGCACCTCAAAGGAACAGAAGGACCCGTTCCCCAGAATTACTGCTTTCTTTCTTTTTTCTCTTTTCTTTTCTTTCTTTTTTTTTTTTTTT
>PVKA01005659.1:0-88990 GCA_004027165.1 Ctenomys sociabilis | reverse complement strand
TGTTAATCACAAAATTGAAGAAAGGAGATATCACTTTATCAGTTACTATGTGAAAGTTTTCCGTGGACTCATTTCATAAAATATATTGGTGTAACCCACAATATAGGAGCTTGCATTTTTATTGTAGTTTTTTATTTAAAGTGGTTTTTCTTGTGTGTGTGTTTGGGTTTACTTTATTTGGGAATAAGTTGGATATTTTATATTTGAGGTATACAATATGAAGAATAGAAATTTAATATTCTACATGTTAGAACAGGTCTTAATTGGGTTAGTCATTCTAGATAGTCCTATAGAAGCATTATTTACTGAGACTTAAGTTGTTTCCTGTTATTTTTCGTTTCAAGATAGATCCTTTATTGCTTCAGGTTGTAAAAAGACATTATAACACATAAAAATGGTTTTGAATATTTTTAGTAAAGAAAAGGTTTTGTGTGTTTGGTGTGTGTGTGTGTGTGTGTGTGTGTGTGTGTGTGTTTTGGTGGAACCAGGGGTTGAACTCAGGCCCATGCACTTGCCAGGAAGTGCTTATTCTACTGAGCCATCTCCCCGGCCCCTGAGAAAGTTTTTAAATCATAGTGGACAGTGTTAAATTGAGAGTATAGGTATAGGAAAGAGGTAAACTATGTCTGCATTGAAGATACAAGCTGTTGGAAAGTAAATATAGTAATGTAAAGATGGAGAAAAATTTTAGATTTTGAGGACTTGTGCTTTTGAAATCTAGTACAAGATGTGGAGGGATTAGGGATAAATATTTTAAAGGGTAGATAGGTCTTTTTTTTTTTTTTTTCTGGGCAGAACCGGGGATTGAACTCAGGCCATTGTGCTTGCCAGGAAAGCCCTTATTCCACTGAGCCATCTCCCTGACCCCCAAGATAAGATCTTTGATGCTTTGCTTTTTTAATATATGATGATGTTTTAGGGAAATGATAAAGTGATTTATATTAAGCATAAGCGTGGGCCCGTATAATTAGAAAATTTAGATTAACTTAGTTTGCCACAATTATTCCCTAGATTTATATTCTGTCTTAAACTCTTATTGCTCTATTTTTTTTGTTTGTGGTTGGCTCAGCCCACCCTGGGGTGGGGCTGGCATGACTTGTGGTCTGGGATCCAACTGTGGTACCTGCGCACTTACCTAAGCTTGCCTAAACAGGTGCTTTAGACCGCTGAGCTATCTTTCCTGTCTCAGCTTCCAGAGCGCTGGGATTGTAGCCTTGCGCTGCCATACCTAGCAATCAGGCTTGTGATGATCCTCTTGCCTCAGTCTCCCAAGTGCTGGCAGTATAGACATGTGACACCATGCCTGGCTAGCTTCACTCATTCTGTATTGAAATCCAGTTCTTGATTTCTGTGTGCAGATTTCTATTTAAGTTTGCTCTTTCATTTTTTAACCCACTCACCTGCCTTTTTTTCTTTTGCAAAAAGTCTACACCTGATATTTGAAAACCACAGTTTTTAAGTTTAAGACAGACTATGAAGTAAGAAACTGCTTTGGATTTCCATTGTGCTACTTTAAATTCTTCATTTAGTAACTGCTGATCAGTAATTTGTGAAGTAGTTTATTAGGGGAACAGAACAATGTGGAAAACCTGGTCTTAAGAGCTTTCAATTTAAAAAAAATTACAGATCTACAAATATTTTTTACCTCCAATTTAGTTTTCTGTATGATGCTAATCAGGTGAGGTAAATATTTTTGTTTATTCCTCTTTATCTGTTATTTTTTAAGTTATCTTTAGTAGCATTAAAGCCTGAGTTAGGAGACTTTATGGCCTCCCCTTGTGAAAATATACAGTCCTTGGCTTCCAAATTAACAGATTCTTGTTAAGCAGGACTTGCTTTAAAAAAAAAGTGTGAACTTTAGCGTTCTGTTTTTAAAAGTGAAGCATCTGAAGACTATCATTTTCTCAGTTTAGTGGTCTTTATGTTTTCCATGATACATAATGATAGGTTTTCATTTTTTCAATGTGATGCAAGACTCCTTTGTTAGTGCTGTGAAATAATGCATGCATCATGTTGCAGGAGGTTATGTCAGGATTATTCTATGTGTATTTTGTTTATGGGCTCTTGTTATTTAAAAAGATGGTTTGCTAATTGACTTGTGATGGTTTGCTAATTGACTTGTATCCTGAGATGAAAAATATTTTTATGGTACATTTTGAGGGAAATTGTGTTCCACTTGTTACATTTTCCTGTACTGAATAATTCATTTAAACTGAACATTAGCATGAAGACAGTATCTTGGAATTCCATTGTTTTCCTCTTTATCAAAAAAATCTAAAAAAGAATCCTCTGTGAGAGCGTTTCTAAAGAGATTATTACTAGAAAGGAGACTTATACTTTTAAAATTATTTCTGCTTTCCTTGAATTTGTTTCCTTTTTTTAAAGTATTGGCTATATTTGAATGTAGATTCTACCTAAATTCTTAAACTTGGGATCACGCAGAGAAATACTACATAACATTTTTGGGGGTTGGAGATTCTTTAGGCTCAATGTTTAAATCCCTACATTAGCAGAAGAAATACATTAACATAAATACAGATTGGTCTACTCATAGATGACTGAATAAAATTTTTTACCTATGGACCCAGGTTAAGAATCCCTTTTTAGGCTGGGCGTGGTGGCGCATGCCTGTAATCCCAGCACTTGGGAGGCTGAGGCAGGAAGATTATTTAAGTTCGAGACCAGCTTGAGCTACAAAGTGAACTTAAGGCCAGCCTGAACTGCATAGTCTCAAAAAGACAAAAAAAAAAAAGAACCCCTTCTTGACTGGATTCTTTGGTGCATGCTTATAATCCCAGCATTCTGGGAGGGTGAGGGATACTGGGCAGCAGAGATTTAGCAAGACACTGCCTCAAAAAAATATGAATGGGTTTAATGTGAAGGTCCTGGGTTAAGTCCCTACTACCACAAAATAAAAACAACCCCAGAACTTCCCCTAGAAGGCTGCCCAAATATGGACAGTTTATTGTACAGTTAAAAAATTTCTAAAATATAAGTACTAGAGTTTAAAATTTATAAGCATTTTAGCATTTGTGGTATACATTTAGATTACATAAGGCCATAGAGTCTTGTAAGAAGATTAAATAGCTGAATGGAATTTATAATTTACACTTTTTCATCTGAAGACTACCTTACAGCTGCTAGATTTGACCATACAATATTTTCCATAAACAAAGAAATGGGTTAATTCTGTGTAATTAGCTAACTACTGAAGTTCTTTTTCTTTTTTCCACAAAAATAGTTTCCTGGATAGATATTGGCAAAAATGAAAGAAAATGCACAGGCATTCCATGCACACTCTTTAACTTGGAGAGTAGCAATGCTGAGCTTTTTCAAACATTAAGACTAAATATAACCTGAGTGTGACAGCTAGGTAGAAGTGTGCTGTGCAATGTAAAACTTGTAAAGCAGGTTGTGTTTTGAAATAGGTAACTGGACGTGTAAATAGAGAAAAATTTATTTCAAAGGAAAAAGACTTGTTCTCTGTAGTTGTAGAGAATAAAAGAATGACTAAGGGTGCATATTAAGGAAGCTAAGAGATATCTCAGAATGCAGAAGAAAAGTTTTGAAAGAAAAAAATAGAAGTTTACACCAATATTAATAGTGGCCTTGGAAAATTTAACTAAAATGTAAAGGATCTCTTTGGTTGGAAAACTGTCCTTACTATGTCATTCTTTCAGTTTAGACTTATTTTGGTACTTTGGTTTGTTATGAACTTTAGTACTATTGTGGAACAATTAATAAATAACTGAACAGGCAACTGTGGTGAACTTCTGTTTACATTCTCGGTCTAGGAAAAAGTGGCTAACCTTTGTGTTTATATATTAAAACTTTAGTAACTCATAAAATTACATTGCTTCCATTGGTTGGTAAAGAATTTAAAATTTTTTTTCTTACCAATCAAAATTACTGTTATCTGTGATCAAGTGACTATGCACACATCTTGGGAAGTAATGTACAAGCTTTTAATTCACATCATCCATTCACCAAAAGAGAAATTTACAAGTATAATTTATAAAGGCTTATAGTGTTGTTAGTGAAAAAGTGTGAATTCTTTTAAAAAGTTGGGAAAACGTTGGAAAACCTTAATTATTTTTCAAATTTTGCCTTAAAAGTTTTCAGCTTTAACTGGTAACTAGTTCATTATTATATTTAGATAAATTTGTTTTAGATAAATTTGTTGGGAAATTAAAATGTTAAATGTGAGCTAATATCTTCATCTTTGCTTTGGCATAAATGCAACTGTTTTTTTTCTTAAGTCTGGAAGTGACATTTTCAGATCTAATTTTTAAAGAGTGGATTGCAAAATTAACATCATCAGCAGTATAACAATTTTATGTTTTGTTCGGCATAAACTAGGCTCTTCCAACAAGGAAGCCAAATGTAAACATTTGAGAGTTCCTTTTTTTGAGTGGATAATGAGAACTGTAAATAAGTATCATGGGTTTTCATGAATAGAAAATCCATGACTTGATCATTTAATGGTGGAGCTGGCTAGGTTTGCAGTTTCTAATTTAGTGGCCCAAAACAAAAATGAGTAATATGCGTTAGAAAGCTGTCTAAAAGGAATCAAAAGTTTTTGCAAGTGAAAAACTATACCAGTAAATATTGTGAGATTGTTTATGTCTGATGATCCAGTATGAAAATTTTGTTGAGCACATTCAAAAGCTGAGCAAGGTTCATAGCACTGCACAAATGCATTGAAAAGTTTTAAAAATTGTCTTTCTACTGCTTACTACTTTTATTATAAGTAGCCATTCAATGAATATCTTAAAATTGTGATACCGTATTAAAAATTATCTTGTTAGTTTGGTAAATAGGAATTTTGGTCCTTGAGACCTGAGAGACAACTGCAGAATTCTAAATGTTTCATTTTTTTTTCAGGAAGTTCATTAAGATAAACAGATTTTTATACTTATTCATATTTGGGATGGTTACCTAATTTTAATGTGTTTACATGGAACAGTTGACTAATTCTTACAGGTGTGATTTAGAAAATTTACAAAGTAATCTAAAACCATTTCATGCTGGCTATTTAAATTTACTTCTTGTTTTAGTAAGAAGTTAGGTTATGTCTACACTTAACATAGATGAGAATTTATCAGAAGGAATATAAAAACCTATAAATAAACATGATGTAAAAACCAATCTGTTAAAACTGTGACAGATTTATCTCTGAAAGGGAAGGAAAGACTTGTGTTAGCCAGAGTTAGAAAAAAAAATTATCCAGAGATTAATATTAAAGAGCATGTTTACTAGTGACTACTTGAAAGACCTTTAAGATTTGAATGAGATACATTTGAAAGGCTGGTAATAAATTGATAATGTGTTCCTTTGGGATACTGCTGGTGAATGTATTTAAAGGCAAAATTCAAATGTGATTTGGGAAGATTGCTGGAGTGACCTAGTAATATGAATAGAACATTACAGTTTTTCATTTTGTTTACTGATTTTATTAAAAATTTAAACCAATTTGATATTCAGAAAGGAGACAAGGTGTGTGTATGTCTGTGTACTTTGATGTAGAGTCTAGCTATGTCATTCACACTGGGCTTGAACTCAGTATGTAATCTGTGCTGCCCAACAACCCCTGGCACCTTCTATATCAGTTTGTCAAGTGCTGGGAGTACAGGCATGCTCCACTATCCCCAGCAGGAGAAAGGAGTATTAATGGAGGTAATGATGTTTTTACCAATAATGTATGAGTCCTATACAAAAGAGAAGGCCTTCCTTAACAGTTTAATAAGAACAAGATTCTTCTCTTGAAACTTGAGGGGCCAGGGAAATAACTGGGCTGGGGAGATAACTCAGTAGAATAAGCGCTTGCCTGGCAAGCACAAGGGTCCTGAGTTCAATCCTTGGTACTGCAAAAAAAAGGAAAAGAAAAAGAAAGAAATTTGAAAGTTTGAATTACTATAATTCAGTATAGGCAAGTACATTTTTTAAAATATTATGAACAATTTATTTCTAATAGATAACATTTTCATTATAAACTATTATGTAATGAAAAAATGTTTTTCACTTTTAAGCCTTGTCAGTTCATATATATATATATATATATATATATATATATGTTTGTGTGTATGTGTGTATAATTGGAGTGTGGTACAGTATACAAGTAACGTTTTATACAATTAATTGCATAATCATAAAATTATTTTGAGACTTCTCTTGATGTTTAATGAGGGTAATTATTTTTCTTATTTTGAAAACAAACATAAATAATACATTTTATAAGAAATTTAAAAATGATCACCCTGAGTTATATTCAGTCATTTATCAACTGAACCAAAACTCCCATCTGGAACTAAAATGCAAAAACAGTTTGAAAACAGTCCGAAAGCACAGTTTGTTAAAAATGTTCAACTATAATAGTTGGAATTTGGACAGCTGAACATGTTAGCAGAAATTCAAAATTTGCCTTTCATTTTGTAGTTTTGTTTATAAGCCATGTATATGTAGTTATTTAGATGTTTAAATTTAATTTAATTCCCTCCCCTTTTTACTGTCTTTGTGATAGAATATTCAGAACACAGATTTGGGCTAAATGTATAAAACAAGCAATATGTTTTCCAACATTGCTTAATAAATAAAATTAATGTATATAAAATTTAAGATTGTGTCAAGAAATATAAGTTTAGGGGCTGGGGAGATGGCTCAGAATAAGTGCTTCCTTGGCAAGCACAGGGATCTGAGTTCAAGTCCCTGTTCTGTCAAAAAAAAAAAAAAGAAAGAAAGAAATAGAAGTTAGCTTCTCAGTAGGAAGCAAACCACAGCTGACTTCAGTTTTTTGTTTGTTTTTTTTTTGTCAGATCCAGGGATTGAACTTAGGTCCTTGTGCTTACCAGGGAAGTGCTTATTCTACTGAGCCATCTCCCTGGCCCCAGGAAATGCTACTTTAAATCATTTAGGAGGCTTTCAAATATTGGGCAAATATTGGAGAGCAAAAGTTGTTCAGGCTATACTAAAAGAAATCAAAGAACTTTTTTTTTTTTTTTTTTTTTTTTTTTTTTTTTTAAGAAAGCCATTCTTTTCTTTGGTAGGTTATAATGCAGGTTTAGGAATGTATTCAAAAGTGATAAATATTCTAAAGTTTGAGGTGCTGAATTGTGGGCACATGAATAATGAAATTTTTTTTTTTCTACTGAGCCATCTCCCTGGCCCCAAAAGCTTTTATATAATCAGAAATACCACCTTAGTGTATTATTTGAGTAGCATGAAATAGATTATAAACTTAGGAAATTTTGATACTTTAGAAATTGTTATTCCTTTTTGTTATTATTATACCATTAGACTAAATGAAGCCCATACATAACTAGAAATTATAAATGAATGTTTTATCCATAGTTTTTATAAATATACCATTTCATTTTAAAGTAGAGATCATACCATAAAGATATTTTGATGACTTCATAGTTTTACTCTGATAATTTGATTTAAAATTATCTTATTTTTGTGGAACCGGGGATTGAACTTAGGCTCTTGTGCTTGCCAGGCAAGCACTTATTCTACTGAGCTATCTATCTGGCCCCTTAAAATTATCATTTGTAATAAATTAGGCATTATACTATTGCCAGTGCATCTCTAGAGCAAACATAACTGAAATATGACACATTTTTTATTTGTGCTAATTTTATTAATAAAGTATATTGTTAATATTTACTATATAATTAGTAGACTTATGTATATTATTTTAATATTAAATATAGCAGGTTACATCCCAAATAAGACTAAAATGTATATTTATAAAGTATTCCATGTAGTCATCAGCCTTGATGTGGAAATGAGAGCAATCAAGTGAGATAGGTGTGCACTTTTCATTAACAGATAATTCATCAAATTAGTTCTGTGCAGCTCTGATTCCCTTCTGAGTGTCCATTGTTTTGTCTTTACCCAAATGCACTCTCTGGTTTGGAACCTGACTGTGAAAGTTGACCAGCAAAATTAAACCCTTCCCTGGGAATATGTTAGACAAGCAGTCTCAGCTCTCACTAGGCTACTGAGTCAGAGTCTGCATTTTTGCTGAACCTCCAGATATATAGTATAATTTAAGAAGTACTGTCTTAGAACTCATGCACCAGTACTTTCTTTTTGGTTTTGCTTTCTCATCTAACCAAAATCAACCCCAGGCCAGGGAGATAGCTCAATGGAATAGGTGCTTTCCTGGCAAGTGTAAGGGGCTGAGTTCAAAATCAACCCCATTGCTATAGACTCTTAATTCAAAGTTCACTGGTGTGAGTTTATAAAACTGATCCACTGTGCAATTATCTGGTGCCCACTATGGAGACTGTAGATGAGAAAGGTAAAATAGGAGCAAAGTACTTTTAAATTCCGATGTGGGAGCTGAGAAAACACATCACCATGTGATGAGTTGGGGAGAAGCGGTTTGACACTGATGGCTGGGAAGAACATATACTGAGACCTGAAAATGAGCAAAAGGTGTGCTCATTTCAAATAAGGAAGTCCTGGAAAAAGTATTAGAGCAAAGACGTACAGGAGGTAGGAAAGTGCATCTGGGGGAACAGAGTTCAGGTACTGATAGCTAAAGAAAAAAGAAAAAGTCAGATGGTCATTACCTATATATGTCATAGTGTACGGTCACTTGTGTGCTGTAGGGAGGGTTTTTTTTTGTTTGTTTGTTTGTTTGTTTTTCTTCATATCATTGGTAAATAGAGGCTCAGGGACAGAAGTATTTCCATCGCTGGTAGAACTGGTGAAATCTCTTGGTGATGTCAGATCTCTGCTCTGCCTTCTTCAAAGATGTTGGCCTTATGGAAAGATCTGTATAGAAAGCTTTATAGTAAGGCATAATTTAAAAGTTTGGCTTTCACATGGAATAGAAATAAAGGTAATTAGTGTTAGTGAGATAGCTCAACCCACTAAGAGCCTGGTTAGGCAAACACAGGGACCAGAGTTTGATCCCTGGTCCACTGAGACTGGGTGTGGTGGCACACGCCTGTAATCCCAGCACTAGGGAGGCTGAAAGCAGGAGGATCAGTACAAGTCTGAGCTATATAGTGAGACCCTGTACCAAAATCATAAAAAAAAAAAAAAAGGAAATTAATGCATCTCCCTAAAGCTGAATTTCCTCATTTATAGATAGAGTGGTACTTATTAGGTATGGTGGGTCACAGCTGTAATGCTAGCCCTCAGAAGACTGAGGCATGTGGACCACTGAATTTGAAGCCAACCTGAACTACATAGGAACACCTCAAAAAATAAAAGGATACCTATAGCACCTACTACATGGGGCAGGGTCACGTGGCACTGTCTAAAAGTGTTAATAATAATTGCTATTGGACCAGTTTTTAACTATTCCAGGTAATACATATCCATTTAAACAGGGGCCTTGACTGGGGAGATAGCTCAGTAGAATAAATGCTTGCCTCGCAAGCTCAAGGACCTGAGTTCGATCCCTGGTTCTGCCAAAATAAATAAATAAATAGGGGTCTTGTGGAGGTAAAGACATTAAAAGAATGACAGTATCAATAGTTCTTAAGTGGAGGCAATTTTGCTCCTCAGGAGATAATAGGCAAGTATCTGGAAATATTTTTAGTTGTTGCTATGTGGAGGTAGTTGTGTGTTACCGGCATCTATTGGGGAGAAATTGGGGATGTTAGTACACGTCCTCCATGCCCAAAACAGTCCCTCACAGTAGTAAATTACTCAGCCCAGAATGTGAGTGCTGAGGTGGAGAAGCTGCCCTGAGTGGTGTATCATGGTTGAAGTAGGGAACAAATGGTGAAATTATTTTGGAGTTCTTAGATAACCTGATCAGTCACGAAAGAAGAAATGAATACAAGGCTCAGGAGCAATGAAAGATGGGACAACTTTTAGTGAAAAACTGCAAGAAAAATTCCTTAGGCCTACCAGTTCAGTTATTAAGTTTTAACATTTCTTTGGTTGCTCATTACTCTTTGATTTCTGATCATTGTTTTATCTGACAACTATAAATGGTTAATTGAGCAGTACCTTAACTGCTTTTTAAGTTATGAATAGAAATTAACTGATAAGAGTCAGAACCATCTGCAATTCTACATCTCAGAACCAAATCTCTATTCTGGTGTATTCTGGATAATTTCTAGATCACTAATTATAATGATAGATTTAGGATTATTATATGTTACTTAGGTTTTGAAATCAGTCTGATATTTGTAATGAGATTTATTTGCAGTTAACTAAAACTATTTGAAAAAAGAACTCCCTATTTGTATTAATTTCATTATTAGAGGTTACTAATATTTTATTCCAAGAATCTTTCCATCCCTTTTTTTGTTTTAAGACAGTGTCATGCTATGTTGACCAGGCTAGTCATGAATTCACTGTATGGCTCAGACTGAATTTATGATCCCCCTGCCTCAGCCTCCTGAGTGCTGAGATTATAGGTATACACATCATGCCCCACTGGACATTGAACCAAGGATCCCATATATTGTAGACAAACATTCAACCACTGAACTTTATTCTCATCCTTCCTAGGAAGCTCTTCCCTTAAAGACAAGCCTTATTTTGTAGACGTTACCTGACTAGTATCTATATGTATACAGCTATGGCAGAAGGATTGAGTAGCAACTACTGATTCAGGCAGAAGAGGGAGGGTGCTGGTATAATATGTTGTTAGAAGTGAAACTCAAGTCTAGCCCATCAATTAAAATGTCTTGATTTTGGACTTGCATAAACCAAAAGAGTCCCCAGATTGTTGAATGCCCTGTAATAATGAATAGAATGTACTGTACAAAATATACATCCTGAGGAATTTGGGTTTTTGAGAATTTCACAGAGCTGGGTTGGGTATTTTCATTTGTCGAACATCTCCTTTGTGTCAGGCTTCTTGCTGGCTTTGCCTCATTTACTTCTGACAAACTGAGAAGCAGGATAATTTGAATCTCATTTTACAGATGAACAAATTGGGTTAGGAAACTTCCACAAGAGAGATGTCAGAAATGGTGCAGCTTGAATGCAAATGTAGTTTTGGCTTTGGTCCCTGTGACTTTCCACTGTGCTCACCATCCAGATTGGCACTGAGTTTCACCAATAAAGGGCAAAGGAGCTCAAGCCTAGTGGTCCAAAGATTTCAGTTCTCCAGCTTCAGGACTTTGAGCCACATTCATTCTAACAAAACTGCTAAACCTTTCTTGGTTAACTCTTTCACAAGTGTAAAGTGACTATAAAATTACTTTCCTGACTTTCTTAGGATTGCTGTGACTATCAGAGCACAGGACAGGGAATTCTCTGTAATAGGTAAAGATCTAGAACTCAAACAATAATAACCTGTTTTTCTGTTGCATAAAAGAGGTTGGATAGCAGAACTGGAAAAACAATATATAGGAATGGACCATTTCCTTTTTACTCATTCTGTTTTACAGAATCCTCTTGTGTCCTATTCGGCCAATTAAGCAATGTCTTTGTTTCTGTTCCTATCTCTTGTGTTAGGGATTTAACTAGGGCTCCATGTCTATGACTGCTGATGTATATATATACCTTAAGTGCTGTTTGTAATTTTCATGAGTATAATTTGCAGCGCTAATGCTAATGTTTGGAATTTGCACATTAGGAAAGTTTTGTTTTTGTAAGAAGCAAATTTTGAGATAAAAATTTATATATATAAATTTATATATATACATATATATATTAGTTTCTATTGGAAAAATGAATATAAGATAAATCAGTTTATCACTTCATTTTGTTTCTCCAAAGTGTGACAATTTATGCAAACACTTGCCTTAGTATTGTTTTTGTTTAATATATACTAATAAGAGTGTAAAAGAAAATATAAGTGCTACAAAGTTTATAGAAATGTGTTATAAGAAGTTTTAAAGAAAGGAGGTGTATGGCATGAGTAGGATGCTGACTCCAGCCTTTCCCAACCCTAGGCTGTCTGCTTTCCTTCCCTTCTCCCTGTGGGCCGCCCGCCCCTCCTTTCCTCTTGTTTTGCCTCACCAGGAATCCAACTGAGGGCCACAAGCCTGCTAGGCAAGTGCTTTAGCATTAAGGTATTTTCCCAGCCTCCTGGTCTTAATTCTTACCATTTTAGTCTGTTGGCAAGACTTATTCATTGATCTCGAGAATATAGTTCTCTTTATTTGTCCTGTTAAATCCAGGTCCATCCTGCCGTTATCTTATGTTCCAACTTTTTTTTTTTTTTTTGGCGGAACCGGGGATCAAACTCAGGCCTTTGTGCTTGCCAGGGAGGCACTTATTCCACTGAGCCATCTCCCCAGCCCCATGTTCCAACTTTTTTAACTTCTCAACTGTCATTTTCATTTCTCTCACTGTATAATCCATTTCCCTCTGGAATCATTTGTATATCATTCCCCTGTTTTAAACTGTTGTTGGAACGAAATTCACTTTCTGTGAGGCCTGCATGGCCCCTCTTCTGCCTCTTCAAAACAGCACTCTGCTTTCTCAACACTTGGGTTTCCTCTGCTCCTACAAGGAAAGCCCAATGCCACATCAAACTTTGCATCTGTCCCTCTTGTTCGTTAGTATATTTGTGGTTCTTTGTACTTTCCAGGCTCTTGGGAGATACTCAATAAATGTTTGTTAAATGTGTGCAGCATAGCTTTTTTGTGGATGACTGTGGAGACAGGAGGTTAAAGTTAATGTACGGAGCCTGAGGTTGTAGGAGAGTGACCAACTGTAGAATATGAATCCCAAAGGGCACAAGGAGAGGCTTTAAATAGCAAAGAGGCATGTGGGTAGGAAGGTGGAGGGTTTGGGGTTTGTGGTGGTAACAGGCTCTTTACGTTCTAAGAAGTGGACTAGTTTTTAGGGTGGCCATACTGCCAACACTTGTGATATTAAGCAACTCAAATTTGGAGGGTTATGGTTGGAGAAGGGCATAATTACAGAATTCTGCCCAGCGGTAGTTTTTTTACTTTCCAGCAAAACTTGACCTGTGAATTAAAGTTTTGACTGGGGGTGGGATACAGTGGTTTATTACTTTTTATTGAAATTTTCACTTTTTTTCCCATGATCCCCACAGTAAGATGTTTATATCTCATATACAAATCGTGAATTGACCCTGCCTCAAAAATAGATGATAGATGGATAGATAAGTAGATACATACATACATACATAGTACTAGATGGGACCCAGTAGAAAACAACTTACAACTTAAAAACACCATTCTAGGTGATGAAGATCAGTTCTATGAAGTGAAAGAATGCTTACATATCTCTGTATTTCTCTTGAAGGAAAAGATGGGCAGAAAAAAAACGCCTCTGTGATTCTAGTTTTTACTTGAATACCTAAATTCTCAGTGTTTTTGAATGAATAAATACTTCAGAACTCCTTTTCTCTCATTGTTTCTAATAAGTGATCAGGTTCTTTTCATTTTACCTATCTTACAGCACTTTTAATTTTCTTTTTTGAGAGAGACATCTTCTGTTTCCTTAGGTGATAGATAGGTCTTCATTTGCAAAGTTACTGTGTTAAGAGCTAATATAAATTATCCTAAAGACAAATTTTTAACTCTGTCATGAACTACTTACAAATTAAGCTCTTTTGGTGAACAATTTTCTTCATAAGCTGAGGTGCTAAAGATAAAACTGCTTAACAAAGATTTAATAGCATTTTTATTTTAAAAATTAAAGTTCAACTGAATACCTTTTTGTAGGTATTCAGGGATGGGTATTGAGATTGAGTCCATGTTTTTGCTCTGAGCTACATCCTCAGCCATTTCAGTATTTATTTTAAAACAGTGTCCTGATAGTTGTCCAGGCTCTGCTCAAATCTTCAATCCTTCTGCCTTAGCTCCCTGCATTGCAGGGTGTGTGCTACCATGCCCAGTTGACTGCACACTTAAGAAGTTGGAAGATCCAAGAGAAGGAAAGAGGAAGAGAAGGAAGAGGAGAGAAAATAAGGCAGAAAAAGGAAAGAAAAAAAAAAAGCATTCAGGCCTGAAGCCTTTAACATGTTAATGTATTTCCTGCTGGTTTTCTCTATTTATAGTATTTTTATCCTTTTTATTATTTGTTGTAAAGTTTGATAATCCTAACTTATTTCTTTGATACTCTGTTCATGATTGTTGGTGAATTCTTTACTGACGTGATAATGAAATCTATAACACTAGGAGCACTTTTGCATCCCATAGTCTCTTTATCCTTGTCTCTAATTACCTTACCTTTAATTCTGATTATTTTAATATAAGTTTTGTAAGTAAAGTATAGTAGGTTAAACAGATTGAAACTTCTTAAGGCTTTGATATTATGTTGGCCTCCAAAACTTAGCCCCTTGCAACATATGAAAATCGTTATCTTATGCCACTTTAGATATTGTTCTAAGAATGTGTCTGTTTTTATAAAGGGAAATGCAATCATTTTGGTCAGCATTTTAGTGAGTAATATTTGAAAATTGTTTTCTTATATTTATTGGCTATAAATCTTTTGTTAATTGATCTTCCTATTTTTTATCACTTAAATGCATCACTGATAAAGTACTCCTTGAAATGTAGCCTCAACTTTCATATGCTACCAGATTTTCTAGAGGTCAGCTTATATCAAAAGCCTTAAAATGTACATGGAGCCCTTGAACCTATGCTGAAATTCTAGGGATTTTTCTGTAGAAACATGGTATAATATATGTAGCAATAAGCAAACATATTCTTCTCACTGTTTATACTCATAATACTAAAAAATGAAAACATTCTAAATGTCCAGATTGACTAACCCATTCTATTTCTATAGTGTGCAGTCATTAAAAGCAATGTTACAACAATGGAAAGGTGTTCAACATTTATTGTTTGAAAAAGAGAGGCTATAAAATAAACTATAATATAATTCCTTTTTACATTTTGGAAGAATGTGGGTAAGAAAAAAGTCTGAAATTGTTAATAATGTATCAGTGATGGGACTTTGTTGTTTTTGTTTGTTTGTATTGTACAGTTTGTATTTTGTGCAGTGACACCTGTACATGTAAGACCTCACAGAAAACAGCAGATGGCTTAAATTTCATAAAATGCAAGTATTATCAGAAATGTTTTAAAAGCATATTGATGTGAAGTTATAGAGTATATTAATATATGGTTAATTAGAGTATCCTATTTTAAAATTAGGTAATGCAAAGTGCATTTAAGCACTCATCATTTACTTGGAATATTATTCACTCCATTTAAAATGAAAGTGAAATTTAAACTCACTTTTAAGATTAGGGATAGGTCTTTTGTTCATATGCTAATATGAAAACATCTTACCCAGCTTGACTCAGTGTTACCAGAGATGTTGTTCTTTCTAAAGAGCTATCACCCAGTAATCCATTGTTCTTAGACACTGGAGAGGGTTTTTTCAAACTTTAGAATGGTTCTAGAATGGCTCTGTGTTTAGTGATGCATGCTGTACTTTTTTTTTTTTTTTTCTATTCTGGGGATCAATCCTCAAGGGCACTATGCCATTGAACTATATTTTTTTTAATTAAGGAAAACAAATTTTTAAAGAGAGAATTGTATTGTTTTTAACTGTATGAATATTAAGTAATACGGCAGACATTCATTTTATCTATGTATAAAACCCATGTCTTTAATAGATGTTATAATTGTTGTATTTTTCCACATTTTCTCCCTTTACTATTACATCCAGGAGTAATGGAGCCCTTGAGGTCCTTGTAGCTTTAGAGGATGTGCATATCTGGCTTTTCACTCTATTCTTACTGCTAAAGCACAGCATCACATTTATTTTGATTTAGTGTTTGGCATGCAGTAGTTATCAAAAGAATGTGCTTAAATATTACACATACAGAAAATGATGTTTGGCTCATGAAAATGTATCCAGGGCTTGGTGAAATGTAACTGAAGAGAGGTCTTCATGAAATTGAGAAAAAGGTGAAGTTTACTTAAGTCTTTAGACATTCTATTTCTGGAATCCCTTCTAGAAAATCTAGAGAACATTATTTTCATAAAGATAGTTTTCATAGAACCCTAAAGCTATTTCTAACCACCTTTTAGTAAGTAGAAGCATGAACAAATTGTAAGATAATTGCATAAAGCCCCCAACCCCAGTCTGTTCTGCCAGCCACGTAGTTTAGATTTCATCAAAGCCCTATGTGCTAAATGGCTAGCTTGACAAGTCACATTTGTCTCCCAAGTCATGTGAGGTAAGGTTTGCCATAGACTGCTGTTGTTTCCTCAAGAAAATGTTGTTTGTTCTTGCAGTATTCTTAATTTCTTTGAAATAATAGTTATCTATAGTTCTTATGGTTTTTTTCTCATTAAATTTATTTAATATCCTTGTTATGGAGTTTGATCCTTCAGGGAATAGGAAAACGTAGGGCTGATGAAATAGCTCAATGAATTAAAGTGCCTGCTTAGGCAGACATGGGATGGGGTGTTCGATCCCCAGGTCTGCCATGCTGGCTGAGACAGCAACCCAGCTCTTGGGGGCTGTAAACAGGAGAATCACTACAAGTCCAATCTAGTAGACCCTGAACACCCTGTATACCTTTTCCTGAAATACAGAAAAAAACAAAGAATTTTATGAACAGTTACTCCAAAATGATGCTAAGAAAACTTAAGCTGAGTTGAAGACACATCTCTTAATCTTTCTCTGACATAAGGAACTAAAATTTCCCACATATTCCTGGGCTGGACCTGCATGTCATAGGATGTGACTCTTATTTTTAAAAAACACCAGCATTTTAATCATATTTATATATTTTCTGGAACACCCATAATACTGAGTTTTTGAATGAACTTTTAAATGGGTTTCAATATAATCAGGAAGTGAAAGTGTTCATATTTTTTTGACTTGTTAACTGCAATCTAAGAATTTATTTTAAAATCTATTGAGATATAGTGTTACTCATCATAGTCTTCCCCCAAACAAAAATCCTGTGGAAGGGATATACAAATTATAGAAGTTTAACAGATGGCATGATTAATTGCTTCTCGGCCTTTTGGCTAAGATCAAGTGCAGATGGCATGATTAGTCATTGAAAATTATAAAGTTTATAACATGGAAATACATAAAATAGAAACAACAGAAACCCACATGGCATGTGTACTTTAAGTGTAATTTAGAATTGTATGCATGTATGAATAGAAATGAAGTGTTTGATATAGTATCAATTATGAGTAATTTTGTTTTACATTGTTCTTTTTTTTTGGTGGAACCAGGGATTGAACTCAGGCCTTTGCGCTTGCCAGGGAAGTGCTTATTCCATTGAACCATCTCCCCAGCCCCTATATTGTTCTTTATTACTGTTGCTGTAATATTTATGCAAAATCAAAACCAACTAAGTTAATATCCACCTATGCAATATCTGGTTTTGGAATGATTATTGATATGGGCAAAAATCTTATTTATTATATTGAATCTAGTTTTTAAAAAGGATGGAGAGGGGCCAGGGAGATAGCTCAGTAGAATAAGCACTTGCCTGGCAAGTGCAAGGGCCTGAGTTCAATCCCTGGTTCTGCAAAAAAATGTAATAATAAAAATAAAAAGGATGGAGAAAGTAAATAGCTGAAATTGAATATTGACATTTATTTTTTCCTCCATTTTTAGCTAGGTTTGAATTACCATAAAAGTACTATGCAGTATCTATGTGTATGTGTCTGAATATAGTTCAAGGAGATTGATCTGGTGTGTATTCATCTGGGTTGTTGTGGTTGCATATTTAGTGAATTGTGTGGGTTAATAACACAATCTCCTCTATAAGATTAGTTAAAATAAAAAGACCTGACTGTTGTGAAGCCATGTAATAATTAAGACAATGCAATGTGCATATGCTGCAATTAGTTAAGCTAAGACTGAACCAGCAGTAAAATCTGAGAGGTCTAGATCTGATTTCATACTTAACTGCTGATGAAAAGGCCCTTTTAAGTAAAATACTTTCCTAAGAATCAGGCATAATAACAGAGTATCTTAAAATTGCTAGATTAAAGAAAAATGAAATTAAAATATCTTTGATTACATTTCTAAAAATTCACTTTAGAATTAGTGAATTGTGTATTTTTATTATGTCAACCATAAGTACAACAGAAACAAAATTACTTGTCAAACTGAATGGACTTGCAGATGGTTATGTAGTTGGATCTTACTCTCTTTAATATTTGTTTAAAAAAGCGTATTTTCAGGAAAGTAGTCCTTACGTTTGAGAGCAGTTTGAACTTTAAAGTGTCAGGAGCTTTCTTAAAGTATACCTGAAATGAGAGAATTTGAAGCATTCATCCACACATAATATGTGAATTACTTAGCCTTTTACTTCACCTTATTTAAAAAGAGAATTCTGTATTATCATATAATACCTTAGAGGAGTAGACTGAGATATTTTTACTTATACCTTCCTGAGCCAGTAATAAACTATTAGTATCCTCCTTAAACATAGTATTCACTTAGTCACTCATTCATTTAAGAAATATCAATAGCTGCTAGATACCAGGTACTGTGTCTGGTGCTGTACTACAGTAATGATCTAAAAAAACTGATACAGTAAGACAGTCCAGGTTATCTGTCCAGGTATCATTGTAGTGGTAGTAATCAGCAAACAAAAAAGATAACTGGAGGGGCCCAGGAAGATGGCTCAGTAGAATAAGTGCTTCCCTGGCAAGTGCAAGGGCGTGAGTTCAATCCCCGGTTCCTCCAAAGAAAAAGAAAACGATAACTGGATTATGATAAATGTTACAAAGGAAAACCACAGGATAATAAGCTAGAGAAGAACAGGGTTGGGGTGCACACTGGATACTGCTCAAGGAAAAATTAAGATATGTCTTCAACTGTGTCTCATTTCCTGATGGTCCTAGAATCAGCCTCTGCGGCCAATTAGTACACATAATTAGAGTGGTCAATTAAGGGCAGAGGAATTTAAGGGGACTGAGCTAAAATGAGTGCTCAAAACTTTAGTCAGTTTGACCAAGAAATGTCTGAAACTCCAGTATGAGTGACTCTTCAGGGTTAGTTTTTAGAATGGCTCCTACTGGCTCTATTCACTTACAGCCATATTTTGAATGTACAATCCATACTCAGATATTCACAACTGATGTTTAAGTACAGCATGTAGCAAACATTTACTTTTCTGACGTGTTAAGGCAAGTATGCCTGGCTCCTATGATTTTGACCACACAAGATAAGCTCTGGTCACTCATTTGTGCATTCATTCATTCATTCAACAAATATTGAGTATCTTTTAAATCCTGGGGATACTATGATGAACAATTAACACCAGTCTGTGCTCTCTGGCAGTTTCAGCCTCTGATTATGCCAATTAACCCTTTTTCATTATGTTAACCTAACACCAATTTTGGAAGAAACATTTTTGTGATGTAAATAGATCTATTTTATGTTCTGTTGTTCTCAACACTTAAACATTATTATTGTCAGTGATTTTTTATTCTTTGGGATGTGGGTAATTTAACTTTTATTAAGGTAATTTCAGTAAGTGGGTTCCTTGCTCTTTTGGCTATTACAGTGCTTTTCTTTGTTTAGGAGCTTATAACTACCAGTCCCTGACTGATAGTGCAGTCATGACATAGCTGAAGTGAAGATCCAACTTTAAACAGTGTGAGATAAATCATTTCCACATTCTTGCTTAAGTGGCCATTTTAGTGTAGAGAAGCACATTTTCTGTGAAAGCCAGTGTGAGTATCTCCTTGACCCAAGGTCTCAACAATTTTTAAGCAACATAGGTACGATGGTTTAGAAAATGCTTAATAGATTTTTTAAAAATCAGAAAACTTATAAAAATAAAAATTTTCCTTTGAACAATTATAGACAGGAGCAGTCATTTGAAACAGTATAATTCACATATATCAATGAAAATGGACTCTATTTTCCTTCCTTATTATTTACTGTCAACACAGGAAGGACTGTATGAGTTTACTAAGCATTGCACCATTGCCCTAACCAGGTTTCTGAGATTCTGTCAACACTGTGGTCTGGAGACAATGAAACAAATCTGTAGTAAAAGCTACTAGTTCTTTCCCTTTTGAATTGCTTTTTCTAACAAAAGCAGTGTTCTTTCATGCTTACACATGAATGACTGATACCTGTAGAAAGGCTGTCTGTATGCAAGGTTACGGTTCATTGCCTTCTCTATTTATGGGGATGCTTGACTCTTGTTAGAAGCACACAGAAGCAAGAAGGGTGGCCTCCACTTCCTCACCTTTCTGGGAGACCTGTGTGTCCAGCAGACCGCTGCTGCCTAGATGCATGAGGTGTGAGAAAAAAATACATTTGAAGCCGGGCGTGGTGGCGCATGCCTGTAATCCCAGCACTCAGGAGGCTGAGGCAGGAGGATTGTGAGTTCAAGACCAGCCTGAGCTACAAAGTGAGCTTAAGGCCAGCCTGAACTGCATAATGAGACCCTGTCTCAAAAAAGACAAAAAAAAAAAAAAAAAAATTTTGAGAAACAACTAAACAAAGGCTTCACAGCTGCATATTTTCTGCCTTTTGTCCAGGACCCAAAGTCTGTCTAGAAAGAGTTTACATGCCTTCTACAATGGGAAGGTTTGAGAAGGTAAACCCATTGGTACAGTTGGGACCCAGATCCCCAAGGCCAATTTCTTATTTATTTTTTATTAGTACATTTCTAATACATAATGAATACACTAATCATGGACCACGGCTACTTTCCTGAGGGGAGGGTCTGAGCCAGGAGTGCTCTGGAGGCAGAGTCCTGTGCCTTCCCAATCTGATTGCAACCTGGAGGTCAGAGGGTTGAAACCAAACTAAGCATTCTAGCTGTAAACACTGGGCAAGCACATTGCCCAATTTTTTAACAACAAAAACTTTAAATGAGTTCTTCATAATTTAAAAATATTTATGTGCTGATTTATTATATAAAGGTCAAACATTGTGTATAGTTTCCCTTTTAAATTATTACAATAGGAGATTGACATAAAAAGCAATGGTAAAAACAAACATTCATAATGCTATTTTTTCTACATGCAAATATATTTGAACATGATTACAATTTTTTTTTTTTTACAGAACCAGAGATTGAACTCAGGCCCTTGCGCTTGCCAGGGAAGCACTTATTTCACTGAGCCATCTCCCTGACCCTTCAAATATTTTTGAATATGTCAATGTGCATATAATTTAACATTGTCCTGTTTTTTTCTATATTGTTGCAGTATTCATAATTCTTATTAATGACAATAATATTTCAATAGAAAGTTATGTGCCACAATTAGCATTTTACTTGTTATTGGGCATTTGGGTTGATTCTGATTCTGTAACTAACTTTTGTTTTTCTATCTGGGATTGGGATTGTATCCAGGGCCTTTGCACTCAACTACAAAACCCTGGCTATTTTCTTTTTTTTTTCTTTTTTTTTTTTTTTTTTTTTTTTTTTTTTTTTTTTGAGTCAGGGTCTTGGTAAGACTCTGAATTGCCCAGGTTGTGCTCAGACTTTCAGTTCTGCCTCAGCTCCCAAAGTACTTGGATTAGAGATATGTAACAACACACCCCACTTCTAGCATCTTTTTCTTTGAATCATTCCTTAGGATTAATTTTCAGCAATACCATTACTGTGTCAATAGGAACAGACATTTTTATGACTTGTGACACACTTTGTAAATTACTGTACAAAAGGTTTGCCCTTTTACTTTGCCCAATTTAAAGGTGAATAATCAGCTATGAGCCAGTACTTACATTTTTTGGCAGTTTATTATACCCATATTAGGGAGAGAGCCTCTGTGCACATCTGATTTTCTTCTAATTGCTTTCATTATATAGAGTTGATTTGTTGGGAAAGATGTCCTGGCCCTGAGACATTCCAGACAACAGAGCCATCACTTTTGCACTCTGGACCAGTTCCAGTTCTGTAATCAGTTCCCAGAGTTCTTCATATTTCTCTTGGCAAAGATATCTATCACTGGAGTCAAGTACAGCTGAATGGTTAAAATCACAGGGTGAGTTGATCAAGGTGCCTGTTTTGGCATTAGGCTAGAAGTCTGTGGCCAGGTATCAGAGTTTTTTGAGAGAAATAATTTTGAAAAGTAATTTTCAAATGTGTAACTGAACAGCATCAAAAGTCAGATACAGGTCTTCTGTAGAAATCCTTTCTTTCTCAATGTATCTCCCCCACTCTTCTCCTCCTTCCCTCCTTTCTCTCTCTCTCCCTCTTTTCCTCCCCCCCCCCCCCCCCCCCCCCCCCCCCCCCCCCCCCCCCCCCCCCCCCGCCAGAACAACTGAAGGATAGTCATTGGATTTGGTAAAGATGCACTGACTGCAGTGAAGTCAGCATCCTTTGATCCTGACTGTCACAAATTTGTACTTTGAAACAAATTGCTCACCTGGGTCTTCACCCCTGACAGGAAAAGGTATTGCAAACAAGAGCTTCAAAATCCCTGCAATTCTTTCAGTCTTCTCTCCAGCGAATTTGTAGCCAAGGATGTAGTTTCCTGTTCACTGGTGCTTCTGTCAGGCACCAATGGAAAAGAACAGGAAGGAAAAACACAAACTCATAGTATGGCATTTTCACAAGAAAACTCTGGCATATATAAAAGAACTAATGGTAAAAATTGTTTCGACTAACTGTGACTTGAATTTCCTTGGGCAGTCCCTGCTTTTCATTATTTTTTTGAGCGTGTGTATATGTGTGTATGTTTCTTAAGACAGGATGTGACAGTTCAAATTGTTCTGGAACTATGTATCCCAGGCTGGCCTCAAACTTGTAGTAATCCTCCTGCTTCTGCCTCCCCAGTGCTGGGATTATAGTCATGTGCCACCAGGAGTTGCCTCTGCTCTTCATCAGTATGTTAAAAATAAGAAAATATTCACCCTTGTCAAGCAGGTTAAGAGGAAGTTGATCCATCCTGTGAAACTGGTCTTAAATTTACTACCATTGCTTTATTTGCTGGCTATAAAAATTCTAGCATAAATAATAGTGCTCTCAGCAGCAGCATTTTTAAACATGAAAGCCAACAATATTTTATTTAGCAAAGCATTTTGAAAATCTCATGGCAGTTTGGTAAGAAGGAACAAGATAAAAATGGAATGTTGTGTGCAGTGGCAAAGGCCTGCAAATAGCTAGTCAGGAGACTGAGGTGGGAGGATTGAAAGTTGGGCAACTTAGTGAGACCCTGTCTCAAAATTTAAAAGGCCTGAGAATGTAGATCAGTGATTGAGTACTTGCAAAGTACTTGATCTCAATCCCTAAGACTAAAGAAAGAAAAGAAGTGAGGGCAGATTTTTGTTTATTTTATTTTTTATGTATTTGGTTGCTACAGAGTTTCACTATACAACTCAGACTCATGGTGATCCTCCTGCTTTCAGCCTCCCCAGCGCTGGGATTGCAGGTGTGTGCCCTGTGTCTGGACTCTGGCCTGCTCAGCCTGCCCTGGGGTGGGGCTGGCCTGGCATGTAGTGTGGGGGGTCGAACTGTAGTTCCTGCACTTATCTTAGCTTGCCTAAGCAGATCTTTAATCACTGAGCTGTCTCACTGGCCCAAAATTTTATTTTTTAGCAGTCCAGTGCGCTATCCATTGCACGATGGAGCCAGCTTCAAAATTTTATTTTTTGTTAAAAACTTTTTCATTTAATCTGTTACAAAAGCAGTAATTCTTATTTTCTTCTATGAAGTCATAGAGTCAGTAGAGATAATAAGAAAATTATGTGGTCACTTTAATGCACATTTTGGTAGCTGCTGTAAAGATTTTGTATTGACTGTGAAAACCCAGTCATGCGAAGGAAAGTGAAGGTCATTCTTGCTTATTTAACCTGTTAGTTTCCATATGGTAAGATGGCTGTGGTCGTGGTTAAAACTAATGGAGCAGGGTGTAGTGATACACTCCTGTAAGTGCGGCAGCTGAGTAGGCTGAAGCAGAAGGATTACATGCTCAAAGCTAGCCTGGGCATTTTAGTGAGACTCTGTCTCAAAATAAAATAAAAAATAAAAAGGAACTGAGAGTGTAGTCTATGGTAGAGTGCAAGACTCGGTTTGATTCTCCAGTCTTGTGAAACAAACAGTACAACAATAAACAAAACAATACACAGCTAATAGAGCTTAAGCATCCAGAGGCCCTCATATACTTGAGATATGAAGAGTGAACTCAATGGCCTCTCGGCAGGGATAGTTACTGGAGAATGGTGGATCACACTAAAGGGTAGACTTATAAACAATCTTCAGTCCCTGAGGCTACCCTTATTCATCAATTGCAGCTTAGTTTGTGTTTATTTTGTAGTGCTTACTCTAAGCTGGGCACTGTTTTAGGTATTAGAGTACTGCTGTGAGCAAAACAGGGACCCTGCCCTGCTGTAAAGACAGACAAATAAGCAAGCAAATGTGATATATCAAATGAAGATAAGTACTATACAGAAAAGGCAGAGTATAGAGATAGAGTGGAAGGGTACTGATTTTAATAAGGCTTTCACTTCAGGTAAGATTAGGTCAGCTTTTCTCATCAGAAGATACTGGAGCAGAATCCTGAAGCAAGAGAACTCTGGATTTGTCAAGTGAATGTTGAGGCAAGTCAAAAAATGGTATGAGCAAAAGCCCTTAGGCTGCAGCATGTTTAGTGTATGTACTGTGATCTGGAATAGCTGGGAGGGGCCGAGGAAATGGCTCAGTAGATTAAGCGCTTGCCTGGCAAGCGCAAAGTCTGGGGTTCAATCCCCTATTCCATCAAAAAATAAAATAAATCAATTATATGGAATAGCTGGGTCATATAAAACATTGCAGATAAAAATGAAAATGTTCTTTTGCTTTTTTACTTTTTTAATTTGCTGTGTGTGGTGTGCTGTGGTGTGTGTGTGTGTGTGTGTGTGTGTGTGTGTGTGTGTGTTTCTGAAAGTCAAACCTAGGGCCTTACTCATACTGGGTCAAGTGCACTACCATTGAGTCATATTCTCAACCCTGGCTTTTATTTTGAGTAATATGGAAAGCTATGGAGCAGAGAAGTAACATCAACTGTATTAAAGATTTTAAAGAACTGAACTTGCTATCACCACATCACCAACAGTAGTCCTGCTGCAAAATTAACTGTTTCAAGCATTCCAGCTCTTTGATAAGAACTCTCCTAGAAGCTGGTATGAGGAACAACTCCAACTGTCCTTGGGAATATTGCAGTCTCCAGGGCTATCTTTACAGGCTGACTTGACATATGTTAGAATCCCATATGATATATTCTCACTGTGGACCTTGTCTAAGCACATTAGGTGACAAAAGACCAAGAGTGCTGAACTGGTTGCCCAGGGGGACCCTATCATTTTGGGTCTGTCAGCTGTGTAGCTGTGCAGCATGGACCCTGAAGAAATGTACTTTGTGATCTCTTCGTCTCTAGTCTGGATCTGTGTCCTTGCCATAGTGAGTTTTTCCTAAAAATACTGACCTTCAACATGGGCTTGGGGATTTATCCATGCAGATTTGCAACTTGGAGGAATTTTATCTGCTGTTGCCTATTAGAATATCAAACACAAGAAAGCTCTTCCACATGGCACATTCTGGAGTCCTTACTGCATTTCATCTGAGTGAGTGAGTAAATACATAAGGAATGATGCCCCTCACCCCGTGTGACTATCCCCTCCAGAACCTGGGCAGCTGGACTTTCTACCCAGCCTCTTCAAGTCTCTGTACCTGAAACACATTTTTCTCTCCACTTTATTAGGAGAGCTCCTTCAGCAGAAAATGACAGACTCTCAGAATCAAATGCAGTACTGTGACTTGTGAATTCCTATGAATATTTGAACATTTTAATAATATTTATTTAAGAGAAATTCCAAACTGCTCCTCCCATCACCCTTTCCTCCCCAGGGCACAGAGAATGAAGAGAATTTAAGGTAATTTTTTTTTTCTTTTCTTTTTTTTGCAGAACTGGGGTCAAGGTAAATTTTTAACGAGATGTCTAGCTTGAGCTTTGCAGGTATGGCTGATGAAGCAAGTGGTAGTTTTTTAGCTAAATTCTCATTTTTTTGTGAGAGTTCTTCCCTTCAATTCTTGTAAAGCCATTGGAGTGATCAAACTGCCTGAGCTTGAGGGACAGAAAATAAAAGAAGGATGTTGAAATGCAAAGAGATAACTGAGTTCTAGATGGTAGTTGCAGAATACAGCAAGTCTTACAACAGTATCTCCACCAAAGTCTATAGAAAGTTCCTAGAAAAATCTCACAAGATGTATTTGTTTTTGTGGATTAGAGTCCTAAGATAGGTAAGAAAAAAAAACAATAAAACAATAAAAACAAACAAAGGAGTTTGTACTTGGAGTTTGCTTCGTACCAGCTGAATAGTTTCTTATGTTCACCCTCTTTCTTTTTTCTGCGTGAATAGATAATCCTTACAAAAACATCCATTCATTTTAGAAGTGAAAATTTCAGGAATACTTGATACTGACCTTGGCAAGAGTAGTGGACTGAGATTGAGCAATAGATTAGTGTGTGTTGTGGCTGATGAGAATTTTGGTGTTTTGTATATGCTAGTTTATGAATATTTGAGTAATTGGAAAAGAAGATATGTGGTTTTATTAATGAACAAAATGATGGCTAAAACTTGGAAATAAATTTGTGTGGTATAACATTTTGATAGCTTGTTTTGTTTTTTGTTTTTTGTTTTTTTTTTTAGCACAGACTCAGTTGTTGCTTCAAGAAAATCCACTAAAAATTGTAGCTGTCTTTTATATGTGATGTGACCACTTGTTTTTTTTACAGAACCAGGGATCAAACTCAGGCCCTTGAGCTTGCCCAGGAATTGCTTATTCCACTGAGCCATCTCCCTGGTCCCTGATGTGACTACTTTAATTGACATGTGAACAATTATTTTTTAGGGAAATAAAACAAGAGAATATAGTTTAATGAAAAGATCACTATATCAGATTTTTAATTGCTAAATTTGGGCTGTTTGGTTTTGCTATGAAGTGACTGCATGACTTTGGATAAGTAGTTTATGAAATCAGAATTAGGAATATGTTATATGATTTTTGGGGAGCCAGTGGAGATAGAACTCAGTACAATACATTATAATGAAAAATATAGCAATGTATCTCAGAGTCCATGGAAAAAAGACATGGTGAGAAACCACAGTTGTGTTGGTTTTTAACTGAAAATGCCTAATCTAGTCAGTAAATCTAATTTTTTTCAGCACATTATTTTTTTAAGTTTCCATTTAATTTTAGGTTCCTATAAGCTCTTCAATTTGTTAATGGAAAGAAATGTCATTTACACTGGATGGCCACACAGTAACTTTATTCTGGTTAAATAATCTCTTAAATCCTTATATACACAGTCACTAACTGTTGGCTTTATAAAGTCAGTACAAGCAGACCAGCCCTGGGCTGTTAGGAGCTCAGTATGTCCAAGATAGCACTAACCTGAACAAACACACAAACTAGCACACAGTTTAAACAATACCATTTGATTTGAATGTAACCTAGTTTGAAAAGAAGACTTAAAGAGAAAGACAAATCAACAAAGTCACATTAATTGCAGCAGTGCAGTTTAGCCATGCCTTTTAAAAAGCAAATGCTATAGATTAAAAGTTAATTAAACTTTTAATTTAAAAGTTTTATTAGTGTATGTTTGTAGTATATGACATTTATTGTGAATTCAGATATTTTAAAACTATTAAAGGCTACAACTTGGAGGTCAACATTTGTTTCTAACTTCTGACTGTTTTTGAAGGAAAAAGCTTTGCAAATTGATATTTAGTCCTCAAAGTCTCCAAGAAGTACAGTCCTACAAAGTCATAAATCCTGCGGGGGTTAGCAAGAGCCCAGGGGCTCCAGGGCTCTGAGTTCCAATACTGACTGCACGAGTCACCCCAACCAGTCACCCAGGCTCCTGTGTTTCTCTTTAAAGAAGAGCAAAGATCATTGACTTTTTAGGGGATTCAAAATACATTTAAAAAGGATAATAAAGTGCTATCTGGACATGTAAATACATAAATATTAGAGGGGATGCATTTTGCTAAAGATCAACTGTATTCCTTTCATAATTGGAAATTGATAATTTTTATGTGTGAGAAATATGTTTGATTTCATAATAGTTTTATTTTTGGAATTTTAATTTGAAGAGTGTTAATTTAAATCACTGAACAATTAGTTCTTGTAGCTGAAAGAAAACTCTTACCAAATTGCCCAGGTGCTTAATTGATTATCAGCAATCAATGCCCAGGCTTTCCATAAATGTATATTAAACTTAGTAACTTGAAGGAGGGTATTGTGGCCCAGACCTATAATCCAGCACCCTTATATACACAGGGAGGCTAAGGCAGAAGGATCAGAGTGAAGCCCAGTCTTGAACAACTTGATGATTTAGTGAGGCCCTATCTCAAAATAAAAAATAAAAAATGAGATATAGTTCAGTATAAGTCCCAGGGTACAGTCCAGAGTATGGCCCAAAGTAAAATAAAAAACAAAAAATACTTATCTGGCTTTCCCAAAAGGAGACTAATACTTGTCAACCACAGGATGCTGTGCTTAGGTTCCAAGACACAGTGAGCTGTGGAGGGACTTCAGATAGATCTCATTGGGGCTAGGGAGATGGCTCAGTGAAGTAAGTACTTCCCTGGCAAGTGCAAGGGCCTGAGTTCAATTCCTGGTTCCACCAAAAAAAAGTCTCATTTCTTTTAATGATGGAGCCAAGTTTGTTTGTTTTTTTTTGGTGGTATCAGGGATTGAACTCAGGACATTGTACTTGCCAAGCAGGTGCTTATGCCACTGAGCTATATCCCCAGCCCCTGGAGTCAGTTTTGATCATTAAAAAATACATAGTGTGTGTAGTTTTTGTTAGTCCTCATAATTTTGTTTTCCATAATTTAGGGAAGGGTCTATAGGGTGTTCATGGTATCACTACTAAATCAGAGTCATAGTGATCCACCTGTTTACAGCCTCCCAAGAGCTGGGATTACAGGTGTGCACCACTACGCCCAGTCTCAATTGCTGTCTCAGCGCCAGCACGGCAGGCCAGGGGATCAAACCCCTGGCCCCTGCATCTGCTTGCAAGTGCTTTAATTTGCTGAGCTATTTGGCCGGCCCATAAACAAGTTTCTTATCTACATAACTAATCACACTGGACTTTAAGTGTGACAGTTTAACCCTTAATGATATTATCAAATTGACTTTGAGGTTTGAAAACTATTTCCCCAAATATTCTCGAACATTTGTTACCAAGTCCAGGAGTAACAAGTGCTTTGCTCTTGGGCTTTTCACCTTCCTTTCAAACCAGCCTATCTGCAGTCTTGGGAGAGTCCTTACTAGGTCCAACTCTGTCAGGCAGTGTTCTGGACAAACACTATTGGGACATTCCACTGTTGGTCTCCACAGTCCAGGCACCAGGTCCACTGCATTCTTACTGCCTCTCCTCATTTGTCCATGCCCAGCTGGACCAGAATGAAAGGCTCACCATGTTTTCAAACTTGGCTTTTACTTTTCTCCCCCTGCAACTTGATCGTACCCTTCTTTATTCTGTTATTGGTTCAATACATGTTTATTGAACTCTTTCCTTCCTGCCAGGTGCTGGGAACATAAGGGTGAACAAGAAAGGCAATATCTAGGCACTTGTGGAGCTTACAATTTTTAGCAGAGTGTGGAGACATATAGAAAAGGCAGGGGTAAAAAACTAAACTAGATTATTTTCCATAGTTAAATACCATATAAAACTGTAAAATACCATGCCAGTTTGAGATTGTAGGGGGAAATGTTGGGGGATGGAAATCCAGGTGGGAAGGAGAAGAACAGGTGCTTATGGCAGGTTTGCAGCGATTACATCCCTCCTGAGACCAGTGCTGAGCAGCTCACCCACACCAGAAGTGTTTTCGATTGGGCAAGTGCAGATGCCCTCATACTGGAATGGTCCCAGTATTCTGGGGAACAGAGCTACCCCTGTGGTTGGGTGGTCAGGGATAGGGGAGAGATGAGCATCTTAGGAACCAGAGGCACCACAGCCACTATAAGCAAGCCTCTCTTCAGAGCTATCATTGACTCTGCAGCCTGAGAACTATCTGGACCATGACAGCACAGTGAGACCCACAGCACTTATCATAGCACTTTGAGATCTATGTGTCTGTTCCTCCCAAAGAGCCATTTTCCTTTCACCTTGCTCTTTTGTTTCTGCCTTCTGAGACAGTACTCCATTGTCTAGAATGAGGAAAGGTGTGATGGAGAAGATGCCCATCTTTTCTAGAGAAGTCAGTTTGGAATTAAATATATTTCAGTGAAATAAAACATTTTTGTAGTTAATTTCCACAGTGACAAATAAGATAAGTTTAACTTTCCTTAATGATTGCTAAAGGGGCCAGGGAGATGGCTCAGTGGAATAAGTGCTTCCCTGGCAAACGCAAGGACCTGAGTTCAATTCCCTGGTTCTGCAAAAAAAAAAAAAAAAAAAAAAAAAAATGATTGCTAAGACCAGCTAATTTTTTAAAGTAACTTCTCACCCTTCCCAGGCTTTTGCTTTTCTCAGAATAACAGTTTGCATATTGTTACATGTTCTACTTTCAGTACTCTACCTAATCAGAGATTCAGCTTTTTTATGTAGGAGTCACAATGTGTTATCTGCGATGAGAGGCCTTTCCCCAGCTCCACAGCCACTGAAGATAACATGGTATGCTAGAGAATGTGATATGTGTGGGTTGTCTGTCTCTGTCTTCAGGATAATCTTTGAATTGTGTGCATGACTTATCATACAGATGAAAAAAACCACAGAACTTCTATTCAACGTGGTCATTACTTGTCCCTGAGTTACAAAACTAATGAATCATGAAGCTGGCATTTGTATTCAGGGCTTCTGCCCAATTCTCTGTGAAGTTATCATGCTTGAAATAATAAGGGCCCACCAGATATCTCAGCAGATGAAAGAACCTGTTTAGGCAGGTGGAGAGACCAGGTTTCAATCCCTGGAATGCTGTGCCGGTCCTGACCCTGGGGCTCACTGAGATGGTGACTGAGACTGGGCATGGTGGCATGTGCCTGTAATCCCAGCACTTGGGAGGCTGAAAACAGGAGGACCACTACAAGTCCAACTGTGTAGTGAGACCCTATAGACCCTGTACTAAATAACATAATGATACTACTACTGCTGCTGCTGCTGCTGCTACTACTACTACTACTACTACTACTACTACTACTATACAGCAACTTAGTAGTATTTCCAGATATGGTTTGTGTGTTCCTAACTCCTGCCATAGGCTGTGGAATAAGTCTTCCATGGTGAACTCTTTAGCAGAGATAGGAGAGATAGACTGGAGGCCAGGGAGATGGCTCAGTGGAATAAGCACTTCTCTGGTAAGTGCAAGGGCCTGAGTTCAATTACCAGTTACATCAAAAAAAAAAAGAAAAAGGGAGGGCTAGACTGCTTAGTGGATAAGAGCAAGGACTCTTTCTGAAGTTGGACCACCTGGTCAGGGGGTAGTAAGTTGAGCAACTCTCTTCCCATATCTTTAAGGAGGGAATTATAACAGTACTTACCTCATTGGGAAGTTGAGGATTAAATGAGATAATACACATAAAAGGCTTATTGGGGAGTCTTGCACTTAGTAAGTCCTCAGTGTTCTCTTAATCTCAGGTGTTAAATATCACCTGCTGGCGAGGCCTTACCTGACCTCTGAAGCTAGTGAACCTGTCCCAGGCACTCAGCACAATTGCCCTCTGCCTACAGCTGCCAGCTTCCTTCCCAAGAGTTTCCTATTCTTTTTTTTTTTTCTACCAAGCCAAGTATTCTTTCGGTGACCATGTTTGCTCTCACCTAGGCCTTGGAAACCTGGGTAATATGGGTCAGCTCTTCTACCTGCCAACCCACCGTGGAGCCAGTCAACTACCAAAGTGTTGTGCTGTCATTGTCTCTTTTATCGCACTGTTATCAGCACCAGTTGAAGGAGAACTTTGTGCAGATGAGCATGACTTCATTGTTTGTACAATGACCCAGGAGGCAGATTTCCTCCCAATTAAAACAAAGCAAAGTGAGGTTTTAAGGAAGTTAAAAATTTACCTAAGACCCATGGTATATGAGAGCCTGTCTGACTCCAAAGCCAGTGCCCTAATTCTTTTTTTTTTCTTTTTTTTTGTGGAACCAGGGAGTGAACTTAGGATCCTGTGCTTGCCAGGCAAGCGCTTATTCTACTGAGCTATCTCCCTGTCACAGTGCCCTAATTCTTAGCAGCTTCTCCAGTGAGATCTGTTCTGTAGCCAGTGGAACTAGGTTGTTCCAAAAGCCTTTCTTTGTCAACCTCATGCCTTCCTGCAGCTTCTTCACCACATTGGTACAGTATTACTTTTTTTTTTTTTTTTTTTTTTTGCAGAACTGGGGATTGAACTCAGGCCCTTGCGCTTGCCAGGGAAACGCTTATTCCACTGAGTCATCTCCCCAGCCCCTAGCATTACTTTTTAAAAGCATAAATCCAATCCTGTGGTTCCTCTGCATAACAACCACACTGGATTTCTTTTTGCTCCTCTTCCTCCTCCTGTTCTTTAAAACCCAGGCCCTCACACATGCTAGACAAGTGTTCTACCACTGATCTACACCCCCAGCTATGTTTTGCATGTTTTGCAGTCTGAACCCCTCACACAAAGGCATGGCCCTTGGTATTCTCCCACTTCCTCCCTCTTTGCTCTTCCTCAGCTGCACCCCAGCCATGGTCCCTTCTGCCTGGCAGGCTCAGTGCATGCTGCCCTGAGCCCACACCACCCCTTCTCTTCTTTGCTTAGTGAGATCTTTTTCATCCTTTAACATTCAGCTCATAAGCCACATCCTCTGTGGAGGCTTTCAGAGAGGGCCCCAGTGTACCACTCCCACCTGTGTTTCTTACAGCATTCTACACCCATAATTGAGTGTACATATTTCTGAGTTCAAAGTGGAGTCATGACAGTTTGGATAGCTGAGAATGTCTCCTAGACATGATAGCACAGTGAACTGAGCAAAGCCCAGAAGACAAGAGATGAATCATCTTTGACCCTGTGATACCTATGAGGGGCTGGGCAGGCTTTTGAAGGTCACAGGCTACGTGTGTGTGTGTGTGTGTGTGTGTGTGTGTGTGTGTGTGTGTGTGTGTAAGGGTGTGCTGCTCCTTCACTTACTCTGCACAGTTGTTTGTTGAACAAATGCAAGTTATACCTTAGAGCCTTTAAGATTTGAAAATAAACTGGGGATGTAGCACAGTGGTACAGCACCTGCCTGGCAAGCGTAAAGTCCTGAGTTTGATTCCCAGTAGCAACAACAACAAAAAAAGCATTTTAAAGTCTCTAAAGCTCATATGCTGTGTAAATGTCTTCAACCAACCAACAAAAGCTGCTGTTGCTAAGGACTATCAGCAACTATCTACCTAAGCTCCAGACCTCAGTTTCAGTCTTGACTTTACCACTGGAACACACCCTCCACTCCTTCATCTGTAAACTGGGGATAATACTGGCTGCAGGGATTGCTGTGCAGACTCCAGGAGCGAACAGAAGGAAATGAGCAAGCATTGGCTCACAAAAGAGTCTTTGTTACAGACACAAAGATATGTGTGGCTCATCCTGATAAACAGGAACTAGAAGGCCAAGTCGTGCTCTAAAGCAACTGTAAAGTTAGGGTTTCATTGGGGGATTATAGATGTTATGTTGACAGCACTGCTGATATTTGATCACATCATCTAGTAAGATGCACCCTCCCGAATTTCAGATCACCTGGCTTTACCCACCCATACAGTGCTCAGGGCCGCAGGAGGTGGAATTCTGCATCTGCATGGCCTGGCCTCTGTTTCATCCTACCCTGTGCAAAATCACTAGGGTAAGCGGTTCACAGGTTGCTGGGCTCCACCCCAAACCTGCTGAATGAGAATGAGGTACAGGAAGGAAACTAGAAATCTGCATTTATAAGAACCTCCCCTGAGGTTGTGATTAATGAGAAGTGTGGAAACCACTAGTATGCACACTGCTAGAGCAGTGCTCAACACTCAGACACTCTTCAGCATTTTAGTCTTTTAATTTTTAAAAACAAAAGTTTATTTGCCTTTTTGTGAACAGTATTAGCTTTCTGGACACCTGTTTCACTTTCACTGTGGTGGTGGGGGGCAAGGAGCAGGGAACCAGTCTCATTCAAACAATAGGAGAAAAACAGGACAAACTATCCTAGCTTTCTCACCTTTTTAGCATCCGAGAGAAATTTCCCCCTGTCCTACTGTGGCAATTTAAATGCTAATGTTATTGAGTACAATAACCTCTCAGCAATCAAGCTTTTTATGACAAACTTGCTTCTTCTTTTTTTTCTAAACTTGTCCTTTTTTAATCAGAGAGCCCTGTGTTTAAATTCTTTGACCTTTCAAACCTTAGGAAAAAATCCTAATATCTTTTCTGCAGTGCAAGGGAGAAACAGCCACTTTCTAAACCTGAGCTCTGCATTTTGAATGTGCTGAGTCACCTGGCCTTTGCAGGGTCAAATATTTTACACCTAGGAAAAGTACTGCAGAAAATCGCACTGTGAGCAGCTAGCTGGTATGCTGTTGTTTGAATATGAGTAGGAAGACAGTGCATAAATAATGTAGGAATGTGTATAGACTTTACAGCTTGTTTTCAGAGATTCCTAATAGCCTATAAATTCTCTTTCTGGTTTGTGACTTGTTGGTGAAGTTCTTTAATATTTTTTCCTGTTCCTACAAAGTGAAAATGAGTGCTGATGATACAGCAGTTGTCTTGCAATATATAGAAGAGAAAATTGGTCTCTGTCATTATTCTGAAGTTTAGAGAAATTAGTTTTGTTTTAGAGAATAACAAGAATTATAAGAATAAATTACATATTAAGAATTGACCTCTCACCTCATTTTAACTTTCAGGAAGCCTCTTTTCCTACTTTGACCGTGTAGTTAAATGGACGGGGAGGCAATATTACTGCTGTTTTAGTAGGGAGAGTGGCAGGAAGCTATGGTTTTCCTTAGAATCAGAAAGAAAATCTGTAGCACTCTTATGGGGAATGTGGATTAGAGATAAACATAGAAGGCAGAATATCTTTTTACCCTTTCAAAGTGCTCCTTTGGGACGCGTCAAGCGGGAAGTCTGGAAGGCGGCCAGTACTGGCAGTCATCCCCAGGTGTTTCCACATGGTGGAGATTTACTCCAGAACTCGTGGGCATGGTTTGCCTCTGGGGTGCTGGGGTCAAGAGTGGGGAGCAGTCCCTTGGCGGATGGTGCCCTGGGGACCAGCATACCTACAGAGGCACCTGTGAAATATCTGTGACAGCCATCACACTTTGAGTACTTCCTTGCTAGGTGCCAGAGGCTGGCTCAGATGTGGTTCACACCCCCTTGCTTCATAAGTCCCTTATTAAGGAAGAAGTTTTATTTTCAATACCTCATAGAGGAGAACCATCCTTAGAGCACCTCTAGTGGGACTCTGAGCTGAGGCTGTGCCTAGTGATTTAAGCATGGTGGAGGCTTCCTCTGAGCCCATAAAAGTGACTAGTCACCAGCGAGTAATGCTGTGTACGGGAAGACAAGAACGTCATCAGCGGTTTCAATTCTTGCTGGCCCTCACTGAACAATGAAGGGGCAGGGGTGAGGTGGGGTGGAGTAGGGTGAGGGGAAGGGTGGAAAGAACAGGCAGAAAGGCTGCAAATATCCACCCAGGAGCCCAGTGCCTCAGTGAAAGATCCTAGCTTAATATGCTTTTCTACCTCTGGCTATTCTACATTAACACCTACAGAGGGAAAGTGAAATGTATTAAAAATAATTTGTTGTGCTTTTAAAATCCAGTTTAGATTGATGGACTTAATATAATGACTTGGCAATTTGAAACAAAACAACAAAAACAAAGCCTTATATATACTGCCTGTCATCATTGAGCTCCCTGACTAGACTTCAAAATGGGCCAACATCCTTAAGGGTGGCACAGGGCAAAGACAAGCATGTGAGGGCTCCCACCATGCAGCAGTAGTACTGGGTAGGGCCTGCACAGACACTGTTTTATTTTTATTTATTTATTTTTTGGACCAAGAATTGAACTCAGGACCTTGGGCTTCCTAGGCAGGCACTTGTGCTACTGAGCTATATCCCTGGTCCAAGACACTATTTCAATCTCCCTTGCATACAAGCTTTATGTTCTGGGACAACTGATTCAAGCCCTAGGTCCTAGTGTAGGGCCAGAGGCGATCCTTAGGAAAGTGACCATTTTTGTTCTTCCTTCAGAGGCCCAGGTAGGACTTGTTCAGAGAGTGAACATCCTGGGAAACCACTCCTAGCATGCCTATGCACCTAGCTCAAGTGTGAGCACTTTTGAGAAGATGGGATTGGAGCAGAATGTGAAATTGCTAAAGAGTTAGCTATACAAGGGGGTATTGAGGGATCAGGTTTCTGAGCACAGGGAAGCAGGTAAGGACATTGACTCTGAAGAGATCCAGGAAGAGCAAAGAAGTCAAGTGGCTGAACAGAATGTATAAGGGGTGGAAGGAGCAAAAGGGGAGGGAAGGGGCTCAGGGTGCTTGGCACCAGTTAAAGTAAGGGCTCTGATTTTACTATAAGAAATACAAGGCCATCATAGGATTCTGAGCAGAAGAGCTCTTAAGATTTTCAAATGTTGCTGATTCCTGTGTTAAAAATAGAAAAACCAGTTAAGAGCCACCGGAGTAATCCAGGGGAAAAACAACAGTGGCACAGACCAAGGTTCATAAAAGTAGATTCTGGATATATTTTGAAGGTAAAACAAGCAGGATTTTTTCCTGGGCTGGATATACAATGGAAAATAAAGTAGAAGCCCAGGACTGAGTCTGGAGTGTTGGTGTAGGCATCCAGAGGATAGGATGGATGTTTATCCAGATAGGACAGGTTTGGGACAATACTGAGAGATCACTTGGATCCAGGTTGAATTTAGTTTTCTGGTTTTTTTCAGATAGGTTCTCCCTATTTGATTCAGGTTAGCCTTAAATTCACTATATAGTGTGGTCTGGCCTCAGAGTTATATTTGCCTGCCTCAGCCTCCCAAGTGTTGGGATTGTAGGGATGTACTAGCACACTCACCTACACAGTGAGTTTGAGCTACCCACTAGTCATGAAGCACAAATCAGCAAGTGGAGAGAGAGGTGTTTGGTGACACACATTTAGAAGTCACCAGAATATAAACCAAAGCCTGAGTCAAGGAGATCATGAAGCAAGGGCCAGTAGAGACAGGATGTTGACCAGGAAGGGAGGAATCAGAAGACTGAAACATGGGGTGCTACGATAGTGAGAGTTCTAGAAAGGAGGCCTTGGCAGCCTACTGGCCTTTGGAGTCAGCAGTTCACTAGGCTGATAGCAATAACAGAACTCTAGGTAAGGAAGAGGCTGAGTGCAAAGACCCTGTGGTGTGAAGACTTGGTCTGGGAAAAGGAGAGGACAGCAGCCTTGAGCCCAGGAACCTATGCTGGGAGAGGTTGAAGGTGTGCTCCCCTCACTTGAGGAACTGAAGATCTGGGGCTCCATTTCATGAGGAGGAAATGATGGTGGCTAAGAGTTTTGAAAGTATTGTTCCAACTTACTGTGTGTCACCTCTGAGCTAAATATATCTTTATATCTACTCTGTAGAGAAGATCACAGTGTGATCCTGAATAGATGAGGAAACTGGGGCTCAGAAAGGTCAGACCTTACGTCAGGCTATGGGAAGCTGCGCTTAGTCCAGGCATGGCTATCCTGAAGTTTGGCCTTTCCCTGCTGCAGGGTTCCTGGAGAGGACCTTGATCTCTACAAAGAGTCAAGGCAACTGTGGGGCACTTCTGAGGGCCTCAGGTAGGAGGAACCTGAGGGCATTTGCTTCTGTGGTGTGTTGGTCTGGTCACAGTATGATGAGTGGAGTGCCAGTGGGTACTTGAGAACATGGGGAGACATTCTTGGGAAGATTAGCTGAACACAAGGTAAGTTGAGGGGCCAGCAGTGCCCCTGCAGGTTGGGAGCTGGGAAATAGGTAAACTGGAGCTGTGGAGCTGAGAGGCAAGGGGTGAATCAGTGGTTCAGGGTGAGAGACACAAATGTCAAATCTCTACCATCCACATTGTGCACTGTCCACAGACAGAAGCCCCTAGCAATGAGCCCGTCTTAATGGCAAAAGACACATACTTGCCCCCCTGCCATCTTACAATGGCATGTTTTAGGGAAGGTTTAAAAAAGGCCTCCTGTGCTCCAAAGACAGGGAACAAATATTCCAGTGTCAGTGCAAATGTGAGAAGGTGACTAGCAAGGAGTAACACTTGCTACCCCTTATCAGTCAGGCATGTCTAGATGTTTACTTTGAGAGACTTATATATAATTTTAAGAATTTTGATACAGGGTCTTGCTATTTGACCAGGCTGACCTTGCATTTGTATTCCTTCTGCTTTAGCCTACTAATTAGCTGTAATTTCAAGCATGTGCTAATAGTATTTATTTGTTTATTTATTTATTTGAGACAGGGTCTCACTATGCAGTTCAGGCTGGCCTTGTGCTCACTTTTGTAGCCCCAGGCTGGTCTTGGTTTCACAGAGATCCTCATGGCTCAGCCTCTGGAGGTCTGGGATTACAGGAGTGCACCTCCATGTCCTTTCTGGTGCCCCATACTGGGCACCTGCATCCGGGGCCTAGATGTGTGCAGTAATTTTTAATAATAGATTACAAAGTAATTTAGGGCCTATGACTTGCAGAGATTTTAAAAATTTAAATGACTTTGCTGTGGTTAGAATCCTTCCAGGTTTTCACTTATTTATTTGAAAGATTTTCTCAGTGATGCCATCTATATAAAAAAATCAGTGATGAATTGTACCAGTTTTTTTCCTTATAATATTCAAGCATTCACAGACCTATGAACTATTAATTTGAAAATAAATCCACATCATCTCATTAAGAGATGTGTTGCTCAAAAAACTTACGTATGTGTGGGAGTGCACGCATGTGTTCCATTTTTGTTTTTGTAGTGCTAGAAATTGAGCACAGGACCTTGTACATGCCACAAAAGCCCATTACCACTGTATAGCTTCATACCCAGGTGGGCAGGAGATGGCTCAGTAGAATAAGCGCTTCCCTGGCAAGCACAAGGGCCTGAGTTCAATCCCCAGTCCCACCAAAAAAAAAAAAAGAATTCAGAAATTTATGTTTAATAATTATCAAAGTTTGTAAAATGCATATGATGTTTTGGTTAATTTTTTACTACTAATAGGTGGAATTAATCCAGAAAATTAAAAAAATATATTTAGGAGATATTGTGACAAGAATTTTTATTTTAAACTTATGTTGATGGATTTGTCCATAGTTTATGTGAATGAGACATATGAAAGGATTTGTGTCTATAGTTTATGTCTATCAAAGACCTCCCAGTCAGCATTTATGTCCATGGTCTTGTGGTACGACATATGAAAGGGTTATTAGCCAGGTGTGGCGGTGAACACCTATAACCCCAGCACTCTAAAAGATAAGGTTCAACGCCAGGAAATTTAGTGACTTAGTGAGACCCTATCTTGAAAATCAAGGAATTGAGGAGAGGGTGTAGCTCAGTGTAAAAGCCCTAGGTTCAACCTCAGTTCTGAAAAAAGGTTATCAGTAAAAGATATGTGTGTGCATGTGCATACGTGTGTGTGTGTGTGTGTGTGTGTGTGTATGCTAGGAACTGAACCCATGCCTTGCATAAGCTAGGCACTAAGCTACACCTACCTAGTCTTTCTTCCAAGAGATTTTAGAAGCAAAAATAAATTTGAATTAAGGTCTGTGAGTAACACAAGAACTTCTAGTGAAATGTTTTTGCAACATTGTATATAAAAAAAGCCTTACAGTGGAAACAACCTAAATTTCACCAGCTAATAAATGGAAAAAATCTGATATTTCAAATATTATTGGATAATAAAAGGAATAGGTGTTGATTTACACTGCAATGTATCTTGAAAACATGCTAAGTGAAAAAAGCCAGTCCCAAGAGACTGCACTGCATAATTCCATTTGTATGAAATGTGAAGGCAAATTTATAGACAGAAAATAGATTAGTGGTAATTTAGGGCTTTGGTAAGAGAGAGAGCAATGCCAGATGGGGACAAGTGTTTTGGTTGGGTGATGAAAATGTTTTCAAATTGATTGTGGTGTTATTTGCAAACTGAATATATTAAAAGCCATCAAATTAGATATTTTAAATGAATGAATTGTGTGGTATGTGATTTATATTTCAATAAAGCTGCTAAAACATCTGTAGGGCAAGCAGAATGAAAATAGTATAGCAAAAGTAACAAGAATGTTACTTGTGCATGTACAAAGCACTATAAGTTCTTTATAACCATTTGAACTTGGTGTAAAAAATTGGACATCAAGTTAGAAATTTTGGGGCCAGAGAGATAGCTCAATAGAATAAGTACTTGCCTGGCAAGTGCAAGGGCCTGAGTTCAATCCCCAGTTCTGAAAAAACAAAACAAAACAGTCCATGTATTTAAAAAAAAAAGTTAGAAATTTCATAGAAACAGGACTAGAAAAGGAAAATTAGGACCACCAGCATTTAAAGAAAATGCAGGGAAAATAGAGGTACAAGGAGAACCTGAGAAAGACTGTTCTCAGGTAGAGGAGAGTGTCAGGCCTCAGTTGAGATATTGGCAAATTTATCTGTGCTCAGCTACTGTGAGGTCCTTGAGTTTGTCACCATCAATTTTAATGAATTAACTGCAGTCTGGTGCAGAGAATGGTGGCCAGAAAGAGTTCAGAGGGACGAGGAGAAGATCAGAGAGAGGAAGTAAAGACATCTAACTAGGAACTGCTCTCTTAAGAAGTTAGAACACAGAGATAACTGGCAATAATTTGGCAACTCTGGGGAGAAGTGGTGTAAGGGTAGTTTTTACTATCTAAAGATGGGATTGAAGACCAAGGTCTACAGAGAGTGCAGGAGAGTGCAGAGAGAGGAGAGATGCTTATTTCTTCTGTATGTAAAGTTTTGCCAATCAGTCTGTCTTGGCCATGGCAATGGGGAATTCAGAGGGATGCCTCCTCCTTTCTTTCAGAATTGTGGCATTTTACTTCTGGAGACCTAGGAATTTTATCCAATAGTTCTATAAGAATTTTTTTTTAAATTCATTTATTTATCACAGTGTCTCGCTACACGTCACGGATCCCTGGGGGGAGGGGCTGGCATGGCATGTGGTGCTGGGGCTTGAACTGTGGTCCCTGAGAGGCGCTTTAGACCGCTGAGCTATCTTGCCAGCCCAGTTCTATAAGAATTGTAGGAGAATTTTTCATTTGGGCAGTGAGCCACTGTCTCCTCATACAGCTGCTCAAAGTGCTTGTTTCTGCATAGCTCATGGTAAAAATTGCAGATGTGAAGACCTACAGCAGGATGAGGATGTGGATGGACCAACACGCTTGCTCAACAGGCTTTTGAATTTGGCTGATTTGACCAGCTGGTTTAGGGCTCCTAAATTTCTTGGGTAAGGTAAGAAGCTTTACTTGCCTTAGTTCTTCAGAAGTATGCTGGAAGTTAAGAAACCAACCCACATCAGATGCTAGGGGTATGGGCTAGACAGTGGGGTGAAGAGGAGTCACCTCTGGGTCCTACAGCTGCCTTCAGAATGGACATGAGCATGACAAGAAGCCCACAGAGTAGATGACTTCTTGTCATGCTCTGGATGCCACCAGGACCCAGGTGCAAATGCAGGAAGCCAAAAGTCATAAAAATTCACAGGGAACTGGATTTTTTTCATCATATGTGTGTGCTTTACTGTTATTTCAGTTTACTTGAACTAATTTCATTATTTTACACTCTTATGAAATGCTTTTGACAATAACTGCAACAACAAAGAAAAGAAAGGAAGTATTTAGTAATATTAAGAGGGTGCTGTAGCTGGGATGAAACATCTTGCGTTATTCTTTGCTATAGTGGGAAGAAACAGACTGTGTGAAGGGCGTTTCAGACATTTCTTATGCATTTAGAGATTTGTATGATTCATTTAAAGATCGCATTGCACATGTGGTGTCCTCCTCCAAATCCTCCCAGTCTATATATTCCTTTTCATGGTTTTATGTTAATGCTCTAAGGAATTGAAGAATATGATATCAGGCAGCAAGGCAATTACAGGACTCCAGAAAGGTATCCCTGGAATTCTTTGGCAGTCACTAAGCCAGTTTCCAGGATATACTTAGGTATAAGCATACTAGCAGTGATGGTTAAAGTAGTTGGCATAAGTATTTATCTTTGCTTTTGAATTTATTCTTTTTTTTTTTTTTTTGGCAGAATCAGGGATTGAACTCAGGCCCTTATGCTTGCCAGACAAGCACTTATTCTACTAAGCCATCTTCCCAGCCCCTGAATTTATTCTTAATAGTGTTATTGTTCTTGGGATGGCCAAATAGCTCAGTGGATTAAAGCACCTGCTTAGGCAGATACAGAAGCTGGGGTTTGATCCCTGGTGTGCTGTGCAGGCCCGCCCCTGGGGCATGCTGAGATGGTGATTGAGACTGGGCATGGTGGTGTGAACCTTCTTACCTTACCCAACACAGGTGGATCACTGTAAGTCTGATCTACATAGTGAGACCCTTGTAGACCCTGCCCTAAAATTTTTAAAAAGTGTTATTGTTCTTATAGTTGACCCTCCATGTCTTTAGGTTCTACACTGATACATTCAGCCTCCCAAGAATTGAAAATGTATTTATGCCTGTTTACCAAATATTTACAGACAATAGTAGATGATGCCCATACAGTAGATGGCTTCTTGTCATGATTCCTAAGCAGCAAATTATAAAAACTATTTGTATAGTTGCTTACCTTGTGTTAATTATGATAGCTAAAGTATAGCTGAGTTAAAATATACAAGAGGACATGTGTAGGTTATAGGCAATTACTACACCATCTAATGAAGCATAATAAAAGTATGGTACATATTTAAACTAAGTTAAAACATTTATTTATTTATTATTTATTTATTTATTTTTATTTTACTTTTGTTTTATTAAAGTACAAATATCAATGAGAAGTTAAAACATTTAAATAAAGAATATTATAGTAAATTGGGCCTGGGAGATGGCTCAGTGGAGTAAGTGCTTCCTTGTCAAGTGCAAGGGCCTGAGTTCAACCCCTGGTTCCACCAAAACAAACAAACAAACAAAAGAATATTATAGTAAATGGCACTACAAAATATTTCTTTCTTTAGCACAATTATCCATAGTTCTTATCACTTTCTGAAGCAATTCTGAAAGTCCTCCTTTGAAAGTGTCAATTCAAAGTGTTAATGCCAAGTTCTATTTAAAAAAAAAAAAGTTTACGGTGTGTCTTCGCCTACTTATTCATTGGGTCTGGTACCATGCGACTAACTTCTAGCTCTTTCCCAAAGTCAAAATGACGGTGAAAGGTAAATGTTTGAGTCCATTCAGGACATGGAGGCAGCCACAACAGTGCCACTGAAGAAATGAAAGAGAATTAATGGCAATGTGTCTTTTATTGCAATAAAGTTTTAAATTTAAACATTCACCCCTAATTTTTTGATGATATCTCATACACAAGGGACTTGAAAATCAGCAGATTTTGCTAGCCTTAGGGCCCCAGAACCATCCCCCACCGCAGATACCAAGGGACAGCTATAACTGTATTGTAGCTGGGTCTGCAGTTCTTCCCTGCAGTGTTCAGACCAGTGGGAACACAAAGATAAGTAAGACACAGCCCCCTAATAGCTTTCCCTGGAGCCTTGTCCTTGGCTTGTGCTCAGAGTCCCTGTGACCTTGGTGGGAGAAGGGTACATTTTCACTGACTTCTCACAGTAGTACTGTACTTCCTTCAGTTATAAATGGTGATGACAAACCGCAGCAGCACTGCCTATGCTTGTGACTGCCACCAGAAGCAATGGGGCATTTTTATATATGACAGCTATTTCATTAGTCTTGAAGTAGCATTCATACATATTGCCACTTTGAAATAATGGGAATACTTTGGCCTACCACTAGATCTTGCTATTTATACATGAATTTAAAAGGCATACGTGTTACCATGTGAAATTTGTGTCTTAAAAATTTAATAACTGTATGCCATAGTTTTCTGCATCTATGTATTTTCACTTTTTCTGAGAAGAGGCTTCCAGAAGAGTTCAAGGCACTCACAATGGTTAGAAACCCCTTCAGTTTTCGAGGCTCACACAGGAGCCCAGGAGCCCAGGAGCCCAGCAATCACATTGGTGCTGGAAATGCCAGGAGTGTGGCCACTCAGGTTCAGGCCTAAGTGAGGCTCAGGGTTGGCTTGCTGGGAGGACCCCTCAGCTGTACTGGGCTGAGAGGAGGAGGAAGAGGTTGTATGACTTGAACAAGGAAGAGTGGAGGGGGCCTGGGTAGAGGGAGCAGCCCTGATGCCAGGCCTTGCTGTTCTGAGTCCCTGGTACTAGGGTCAATGTAGGTCATTGCTCACCGAGCAGACCATGTTTATGGGGATAAGGTGGGCGAGGAGGGTATAGTTGGAAGAAGAAAATTCATTAGACAATGGAATGTTTAAAAATAACTATTGCCACATAAATAACATACAATAAGCTACATGTCTCTAATAACATTTGATGTAGGTACATATGGTGCCAACATGACATTTTGGATAGTGGGCACATCTGTCCCCCCCCCAGAGCCTTTCCTACCCTTCTGTCCCCATCAATGGCTACCTGCTTCTTCTATAAGTAGGCACTTAGTCCACTGAGCTATCTCCCTGGCCCTACAAACTCTTTTTTGACTGGCTTCTTTCCCTGGGTAGAATGCCTCTGTGATTTATTTACCTTGATGCAAAGTGGCTGCCTGGCAAGTGCAAGTGCCTGAATTCAATTCCCAGTTCTGGGGAAAAAAAAAAAGATGCAAAATGGCAGTATACTTCTTTACCTTTCCTTTCCCTTCCTTTCCTTTCCTTTCCTTTCCTTTCCTTTCCTTTCCTTTCCTTTCCTTTCCTTTCCTTTCCTTTCCTTTCCTTTCCTTTCCTTTCCTTTCCTTTCCTTTCCATCTTCTGAGTATTCTTTATTATAGAATTGTATATTTTGAAAAAGAAAAGAAATAACCAATTCCTTTTTATGATACAAAAATTTAAAAAGGAGTGAGATTTGCAATACTTATCAGATAAGAATAAGAGTTAAAAATTGAGAAATGCTATTCTGGACTGTGGTCAGAGTGCATTCCAGCCCAAGATGTTCTTACCGTCAGTGCTAAATCTGAGCACATTTGGAAATATTTTGGACCTGAAAAATGGCAAAACATCAAAACACCACTGCAGCTGAGCAGGCCTCTGTGACCGCAGACTCACTGATGAAAGGATGGGTAGACTCTGGCTAATGAAGTGTTCAAAAATCATTTTGTGTGTCATCTGTTTCCCTGCAATCTCCTTACTTGGTAGATAAGGGGCAAGAACTATTTCCCATGTTGCATAAATGGGAAATGAGATGTAGGGAGTTTCACAGAATTATTAGCCAAGATCACAGTGTGGTCAGGGGCAGCCTGAGGTAAAAAGCCTTGATCCCTGATCCCTGGAACCTACAATCCCCTGCCCCCATCCCCCAGTAGGCAGGGCTTGTGGTTTTAGAGAAAAATGCAGTAATTTCACTTTCACTTTTGTTCTCACTTGGATTGTGGTAGATTCTTCAGTTTGGAGGAGTTAAGAGTTTTCTTTTCCTTCTTTCCTTTTAAAACTTACCTCCTCTTGGTGAACACTATAATGTGTGTTGAATATTTCCTTCTATAACACTCTAATGCTTGCTCTGAGGAGACACTGGGTTGGTTAAATCCTGGAGGTGACTGCAGAGTGGAAGGGACAGAAGGACCAAAAGAGAATTAAGTCAATTGCGGGGGCGGGGTGTAAGATTTGAGAAGGACGGTTTTCTCTCCTAGGAAAATGCACATGTGCAATTTTGCAAAGTGTCAAGGTCTTTATGCCTTATCCCAAGCTTGTCTGTAGGTAGAACTGTCTTCAGCTGCATATTTTTTGGCATAAGATGAAATAATAATGGTGTGAAGTGAACACAAAGCTGTGTCACTGAACACAGAGATTAGCAGTTGCATCCAAGTGGGTCAGAGGATCTGGAGTGTGGGTGCCACTGGCAGTGTTCTGACAGGCTTGGAGTCAGGGCCCAGGTGCTGATCTCTAGAAAGGCTGTGTTTAGCCAAGGGAAAGGCAGAGGAAGGCGGGGGAGCAACAGTTGTGGGACAGTGCGTCACTCTGCGAAGTTCTGTTTGGCTGAAGGACAGATAAAGAGAGGAGGAATCTTCACAAGCTGACAGTGGCTGGCAGGGGTCAGGTTGTCAGGAGCATTCAAAATAAGGTGAGCAGCCTCTTCGCCATCCCCTCCCCCCCAAAAAATATCCTGCAACTTATTTATTTGCTTTTTAGATAGGGTGTTTTTCCAGTGTATGTATGAGTAATATATGTTTATTGTAATGGATCAAAGAAGTTATAAAAGTGTTCTCATGTTATCTGATTTATTTTTCCACCCTAACAGATAGCCTTGTTTATTTTTTATATAATGTGATCTCTTAATAATTGATACATTTTTCCTAGTTTGTGAAAAATTTCTTCTTATCCCTCTTCCAACTCTAAACCACCAGCTCAGTTAGAAACTAAATATACTATATAGTTTATATAGTATATATAATTATATACTATAATTTATGCAACTCCTTTCTTTTTTTTTTTTTTTTTTTTGGCACAACTGGGGCTTGAACACAGGCCCTTACGCTTGCCAGGGAAGCGCTTATTCTACTGAGTCATCTCCCTGGCCCCTTATGCAACTCTTTTCTAAGAATGCTGTTCAACATTTTTCTTTAAATTTTAAAAATGTATCATTTCTTGCAGATACGTAGAGTAAGAATTATTGGGTTGATGTATATGAACTAAAAAACTGAGTAAGTAAGTATTAATTAGTAGGTACCTTACTGAAGCGTTGTATGTCGGCTCTCTTTATTTTATTTATGTCCATTATAATTTTCTTGAAGTTTTCCCTGCAGGTCTCAAGCTTCTAGTAGTGAGAAGGAGGATAAAAAAGAAATTAGCTGCAGGAAACCAATATGCAAGTTGCAGCAGTGCTAAGTATATCAATTAAACAAAACATTTTTGTTTTTGTTTTGGTGCTGCTTTTCTCATCCTGAAGCTTCCCAAGCCTTCGGAGCCTTTCCCCACTTTGGATAAACATCCCACATTCTCATTCCAAATCAGGATCGAGCCAGCACTGTGCTTTGCATTATTAAACATAATTTTGCATGTGACCACGTGCCTATCACATAATGAGGAATGTCTTCATTTTTGAGGTATGGAAATTCAAGCAGAATCGTGTCTTCCAGAGGGCATTGCCATAGAGGCCTTGGGGCTGTCCCTCTGTTTATTACCCCAAATCCAAGACTCCATCTCCGGTCTCTCTATATCCCAGCAGCACACACGCTCCCCAGTGCACACCAGTGCGTCCATGGAGGCCCTGGGCTCAGCATCTCAGAAGTCAGCTACCAGTGCTTTCCCCTGTAGCATCTTTGAGCATCATCTTTTTTTCCTTTACCTCCCTCCACTGTTCCAGCGCAGCTCCACGCCTGAGGGTGATGTAGGCCACCATGCCCTTCCAGCACCCTGGAGATCAGAGGGCAAGACACAGGGGCTGGGGTGCTTAGTGGTTGAACTGTGCTCAGAGTTCTATCCCCAGCACCAAAACAAAAACAACCATCTTTTCTTTGATTGATGTACTTGGAGAGGCTGCAACTTGCACATTGGTTTCCTGCAGTTACTAGAAGTTGAGTAAACTGAGCTCTCTAAAACTCCGCGTGCTGTCTCCTTCACCTTTAGAGTGCAACACAGGTTTCTTGGCGTGGCCTGTAGCTGCAGTGCGCCTCCCAGCACCCCCTTGCTGCCCCTCCAGCTCCTTTCAGCCCTGTCTCTTCTGCGTTTCCCGGCTGGATCTGCAGTCAGCTTGGGCTCTTGGCTAAGGCTTTGCTTTCCCTTTTGCCCTGACACACTCACTACTACCCTTCTCCCAGCCAGTTCCTATTGTCTTTCAAGACCTGGCTGGGTGTGAGGCTCTAGCTGCCTTTGTTTCCTCCCCTCCTCCTCCCCCTTCACCTTTAATTCACATACCTCACTCCTTCATAGAAATGATCAGATCCTATTTTAATCATTGGATTACTCTTTTTCTTTTTTTTTTTTTCCATTTCTCCTGACTTAAATTTTAGGCAGAGCCAGAGTCATCCCTGTAATCCCACAGACTTAAGACAGCAGTGGCACACAGCATATGCTCAGAGAATGCTGAATTCACCTTGTCCTTTTTTGATAGATGGCCTTGGCCCACTCAGTCATCTTTCGGTCATTGTCTTGTCTGTCAGGGCAAAATGAATAGAAGACTTTGGCAGATTTGACTTACAAAGATGTGCTTGGGGCCTGCCAAATAGTTCAGCAGATTAAAGCAACTGTGCGCAGGAACTAGGGCCTGGGGTTCAATCCTGCCACGCGGGTCCTGCCCATGGGGCATGCTGAAACAGCTGTTGAGACTGAATGTGAAAAAAAAAGAGAGAGAAAGACTAAGTGTGGCACCTGTAATCTCAGCTCTTGGGAGGCAGTAAATAAGAGGATCACTACGAGTCCGACCTAGTAGTGAGACCTTGAACACTCTGTAGACTCTTCCCTAAAATACAAAAACAAAGATGTGCTTCACAAATCCACAGATAAGAATTAATTTCCATATAGTGTTCTGAACAATGTAGCATTTTGACAGCCCATTTCTCTCTCTCTCTCTCTCTCTTTCTTTCGTTCTTATTTCAATACAGACCAAGCAGTTTGCACTCTTAGTGATCCTCCTGTCTCAACTTCCCCAGTGTTGGGATTACAGGCATGTGCCAACACATCTGGCTTCAGGGCTAGCAGGGCATGTGGCACCTGTGATGGAACTCGGGACCTTGTCCTTGCCAGGCAGGTGCTTATGCCACCTGAGCTATCTCCCCAGTCCCTGACAGCTCATTTTATCATTTACGTTTTTGTGAGAAATGATCCTCTCTCCTCTTCTCCGACAGGTATTGTTTTAAATCAGGCATGGCTGGCAGTTGTGGCCCTGTAATGAGATTGTTCTGGTTTAAGCAGCTCTGTCCCACGTGGGTGATGGGTGAGAGGATCCAGCAATCCCCTCTTTACTCCATGGAGAGATGCAGCACCCCATCCTATTCCCATTGCTTCCTGGTCTGGCCTAGGTTTATACACCTGGGATCTCTGGACTCCACACACAGTGAGAGCCACAGCTTGCATCATATTTATCCTCCAATCAGGAGCTAAACAAGACTCAATGTGAAAGACATAGACTTTCTCTCTCTCTCTCTCTCTCTCTCTCTCTCTCTCTCTCTCTCTCTCTCTCTCTCTCTCTCCTTCAGTATTGGGGAGACTCCAGGGAATGATCCTCCTCCCTAGCCCTGGGATTATAGGCATGTACCACCATACCAGGTTTTGGTGGCCAGCACAGTGTGCCCAGAATTCCTGGGGCCAGCACAGCATGTGGTACTAGGAATTGGACCCAGATCCTTGAGCTTGCCAGCAGGTGCTTAGACTGCTCTCTCCCGAGCCACTAGCCCCTTTTAAAATTTTTTATTTTGAAACAAGATCTTGCTTAGTTGTCCAGAATGGGCTCACACTTGTAATCTCCCTGCCTCAGCTGTGTTGGAATTACAGGTATGCACCATCACACCTGGCCTGGATTTCTTGGCTGTTACTTTTAAGTACAGTTCTTGACTTTTTTCCAGGGTACCATTTGCAGAAGACAAATGGAGCACAAATGGAAATGAGTGTAGTAATTCTGGAAAGTAAAAGTGAATGTGAAAATTCTCAGTGTGAGTAAAATAAGAGACCACAAGGCTACTAGACATGAAAGTCAATTCTTTTCAAAGTAAATAAGGATTTTAATAATACATCAGAATTGGGAATATTGCAGATCCATAGTGGTAAACAAACAGAAGGAGCGAGATAAAAACACTTCAGGAATAGGTACAAGTTTGAAAAAGGGGAATATAATGGTACAGCTTTTAATCTTAACATTCCAGAGACTAAGGCAGAAGGATCACTGTGAGTTTGAGGCTAGCCTGGGCTACACCATGAATTCAAGGCCAGCTGGCACTAAATGAGACTCTAGTAAAAAAGATAAGCTAATGATGGTGAAGAGCTTTTACCTTTTAGAGACTGAGTGCCCAAACTGCAACACAAAACCCACCTCTTTATGATGAAGTGCCAGTGCTGAAATTAAACCTGAATATCCAATACTCAGCCTCCGGGGCAAAGTTGGAGTGACTTGGCTTGTATGCAGACAGAGGGGTTGTGTGTGCATGCTGTGACATGCATTCCATAGGTTCATTCCCACTCTTCTAAGCCTTTGCCACATGACTTATGTTAATACTAGGAGTGGAGACAGTGTCTTTTATTTATTTAGTTTTTGACAGTTTTCAGCCTTAAAGGTTGACATTGCATTGGACTCACCTGAGGTACAAAAATAGAAGACACAAATGGTGAAAGAATGTCTGTGTGCTAGGAATCTGTTTGCCCACCCTTCCTTCCACATCTGTCATTTCTCTACCCTGCCTTTCTCTCCCAGCAGATGGAGGGCAGAAAATTTATTTCCTTGGTCCCTCTTTATGGTGTCACCTCAGGTGACTCTGTCCTAAGCTGAAGGTCTCCAGCCTGCAGCCCTGGCCCCTGTGCAGACTGTGAGGATTCCAGTGACCACACCTTTCCTGCATCAGTGACACTGGACAGCACTGTGTACTACCCCAGGAGCCTGAATTCTTTGGGGGTAGGGAGCAAGTCAACTCTTGGTTAATCCTCTTTGGTTGTTGTTGACATTTTTGTAGGTGGTTCTGAGGATCAGCCCTCTCCCCTGCCTTTGCTTGGTAGGCAAGTCCTGTGCCCCTCACCTGTACCCCAGCCCAGCCTCTCTGCATTATGCAAAGTTGAGATTGTGATCTCATCTGCTTGGGCTCATAGTGATCACATACAAATGGCAGAAAACCTCAGTTTCTTGGAGATTCCCATAGAGTCCCACACTGGGTATTGCTAGTACAGTAAATCAGTCCTCTCAGGACAGCCACATCGTTGTCACAGTCAGTGACTTTCCAGTAAAAGCTCTTCTGCCTATTAAATTTTCATATATCATGTCAGTTCCTAAATGTATATTTTTAATCTAGTAAAAGTTTTTTCTTTTCTACTTCTTATCCATAAGTAAAGCACTATTTTGAGTATGCAGGAAAACATAGTATTTTAAAATCCTACTCCTGTCACGGGGCAGGGAGTGTTAGAGCTCAGTGGTAGAACATTTGCCTAGCAGATGTGAGGCCCTAGGTTTACTCTCCAGCAATACTAAGGAAAATAACAAACAAAAAAACAGCTATTTTTTCCTTCTTGAAATTCATATACTTTATCATAATACTTACTTGGTAATTATATATTATGTTCTTTGAATGCCTGTAGAAACCTGGCTTTCCCTGTCTTTATACATATGTATGTAACCATGATCCCACATTCTGATTATGGAGAGTAGGGATCCAATTTGTAAAATTGAGCTAAAAGTGCTTTATGTAGTCTTTGTTGCAAAATAGCTTCCCAGACACAACCCTCGCTAAGTTTTGCTACGCTCAAGAGAAATGCAGATACCTGGGGAATAAGTATATATCGTAAGAACTTTGCAATCTGAAATTGTTTTTCTGCATATCATCTGGTATTTCATTTCCAAATGAAAACCTTGCCACAAGGCCCTGCCCAGGCTGTGTGGGCCTGTGTGTAAGGTTGGCTCTGCTGTGCTGATTCCTCTTGGTGGCTTTCTGTGCTTGGTTTGCGCTGCACAGGCAGCCAGCAATGTGCATGAATTGGAATAATAATTAAATGAAGAGGCAACCCCTGAGGAAGCAGAGCATGCAGCGACTGGGCATGCCTCATTTAGGAGCCATGCACTACAGGCAGAGAGGACAACACAAGTTATCTGGGAAAAAATGGAATATATTTCAAACATCCACTGTTGACCAGAGTGTCTACAGCTTCTTATATGTCACATCTGTCCTGATAATTGCCCCCCCCCCTTTTTTTTTTTGCAGTACCAGGGATTGATCTTGCACTTGCCAGGCAGGTGCTTGTTCTGCTGAGCTGTCTCCCTGGCCCTCTTCATTTTTGAATCCAAGGCTTTAAGGAGTCAGCACAGATACAGATTTGGATGGAGCCCCAAGGTCTTAATCTAGTGAACTTCCTTTGCAGTTCTCCACCCTTGCTCAGACTGGCAGTAGCACCTGAGTGGGTGGCCTGGCTTTTCTAGTTACCAGTTGTGAGATCCTGGATCTCATTTTCCTTTCTCTAAACTAGTCACAGTGCTCCACAGGGCATCCCAGGGGTTAAACATGGTCACCAACAAGAAGGCGTAGACGCTCCTGCCTCTCGGAAATGGCCTCCCCGGGTCTGTTTCATTATCCTGTTCATTTCCTCCACTTCAAGTTCCCAGTCTGCAGTTATCTTGTTTGCGATCTGTTTGCCTGTTAGAAACACAACTTCCTCCAGGCCAGACTGCCTGGTTCTGTTCCCTGCTGGATCTTGCAGCGAGGGGCACAGCCCCCGACCACAGTAGACACTTGGTGAACTGCTGTGCTCGTCATTTCCTCATGCACTTGTCTCTTATCGGTTCCTCACCCTGAGGGTTGGCAACTGTAGCTGAAGGACTAGTTGCTCCTTTTCTAAGCATTGTGAGGTAAGAGTGATTTTTACACTGTTTAAGTGGCTGGGAAAGCATAAATAATTCATGACACGTGAGAATCGTGAGCTTCCCATGTCTGTGTACTTGTATGAAGTTTCATTGGAACGCGGGTTTGTCCATTCATCTCCAGACTGTCTGTGGCTGCTTTCAAATTACGTTGCAGAACTGAGCAGTTGCAGCAGAGACTGCGGACCTCAAAGCCTGAAGTGCTGCATAGCCTGGTCTGCAGAGGCTGAGGCCTGCCTCTGTCCTAGAGGTAAACAGAAGTTGCTTGCACACTGAGAATCTCTCTGCTTCCTTACCCTCCATTATTCATGAGCATATTTATCCCCACTTCATTCAAACATTTATTTATTCATTGAACAAGTATGTAGGTCAGGGATATAACTCAGTGATAGAATGCCTGCCTAGCATGTGCTAAGCTCTATGTTAAAGCCACAATATTGGAGAAGAGACAGAGAGACAGAGACAGACAGACAGAGACAGAGATAGAGTGAGATAGAGACAGAGAGCCCAAATATTTATAAAGCATCTGCCTATTTTCAGATATCTCAAGGGACTCAGCTCCTATTACCTCCTGTAGTTCAGGAAATATACTCCAGGGGCCAGGAAGATGGCTCAGTAGAATAAGTGCTTGCCTGGCAAGCACAAGGGCCTGAGTTCAATCCCCAGTTCTGCCAGAAAAAAAAAAAAGGAAATATATTTCAGAACAGAGAATTGGGGAAATGTGACCCCAGTAGTGGTGACTAAATGTGAGTTAATCCATCAATTTAAGGACTCCTCCAAGTAAGGAGTAGCCCTTTGGTAGGAAGAATCATATGTACCCCATGGGACTCAGACCTACACCTTTGGACAATCAGTATAGAAGCTTCCCAGCAGGCTCTGGGAAAGGGGAAACCTGCTCCTTAGGGCAGAGTCTTCTCATCCTCTCAGCCTGGGACTCACCTGATTCTTTGCTAGGCCCAGAAGCTTTGATCTTTGCATGTGTATCTCTGGCTTCCCCGCCTCACATTGTAAATGCATCTGCTGGCGCCCTTCTTCCTCCTCCACTGAGGTTTCCGTTTCCTCTGTCCCTGCTCTTAAAATGACATTAACTAAGGAAGGGGTTAGGGGAATGAGAAATAATAGCAATCAGCATTTTTAAGAGCTTAGCACATGTGTGCTTTGGGCTTCACGTGTAGTCATTTTTTAATCTTTAATTTTTCAGTAAGATCTTTTCTATAAAAGATCTTAGTACCCACTTTTGTTATTCTGTGTTACAGATGAAATTAATTGAGGCTTAGAAAGATGAAGCAGCTTGCCCCGGGTAACATACTTATAAAGCAGAGGAGCCTGGAATTTGAACCCAGAGCTCTCACTCATAACTGCTATGTGGCCAAGCATCTCCACACAACCTCTGATCAGACTGCAGTGTGGATGCAAAGCTCAGCCTCCTCTCTTCTTACCACAGTAACATTCTTGCAAATGCCCCCAGGAAAATGCCCCAATTTTCCAAGGTGAAAATTGTTGGCCACTGTCAGACCAGGTGTTTTGTATCTCAGGCTAAGTCTTTTCTCCTAAAGGGCTACACAGGTCAGAAACTGTACAGGGGTCCAGCACATTGACAAGTGTGCTTTCAGCTGGTGTGGCTGTCATTACTCTGCAAAATGAAAACATCTTGGGGGCTGGATGTGCAGCTCAGTGGTGGAGCACATGGCGTCCAAGGCACCAAAGCAAACAAACAAGCAGACGAAACATCTTGACATCTGACTGACGACCTAGGATGTCTCTTGCTCAAACAGGGATTCTCCAGAAAGCCAGGGGCTGTAAATTCAGCAAAACTGACCAGACCAGAAGTCCCTGGGTGTCTGAGGAATGCTAGTCATGTTCCTAGGAAAAAGGAGTGGCAAGGAGTTACAGGAATGTTGAGTTCAACTTAAGCAGGGCCTTGATGTTGTGGACCTCTGAACCCCTCCAGGAGGGCAATGTGGCTTTGCCCTTAGCAACCCTCAGGCTCTGTTGTGTGCCTGGGGCCACCTCAGATGGGCTGAGTGTTGAGGGCGCCCTGCTTGGGTCAGGTTGCCTGACACCGCATCTTTTGGCTGTCCTTCTATCTAGTAAGTCCAAACACTCCAGTGAGTTCTGTCCCATGTCAAGTCACTACTACTTCTGGCCCAAGAAGGGAAACTGCTTTACATCATATTTTTAAGTGATAGTAAAACTTGATTAGGATACATGTTGATGTTAGTGCTACAAGATTCAGTTTTCCCAGACTCCTCCAATAAAAATCAAATTGGGATCATGTAAACCTTTGTCCAATTCTTTAAAATCTTTTTTATGAAAAAAAGTAAAACAATTTCAAAATCAAATGAGAATAACAATCATTCTTACACCGTGTATCATTATCTTCAAAGTCTTTACCCAGAATATAAGACATAAACCAAAAAGATTTTTGCAAAAAACAAACAGACAATAACACATCTTTCCTTTCAGTGAACTAAGATAAACTAGGAGTGTAAATGAAGCCAATTAGCACACGTACTGAGATATTTTTTAAAATAACAGAAATTGTCACTTGGGGAAGTATTTGAGCTTCTTCCTGCTTCCAGTCTATCTCCCTTCTGTTTTGTTCTTTGTGCCCCTCATCTAAGAGAAGCCACACACAGTCTTTCAGCTTGGGTGTCTGACTTCGATCACTTAGGCCCAGTTCTGATGTTCAGAGCACTGAAGAACTCAGGACACCAGACGAGCTATTGGTGTATGAAATACACATTTATGTGACTCAGATGTGAGAACGGCGGAGCGGGCTCTGGTAAGATTGGGAATGTGTGGAATTTATTTGTAGTTTGCAGGAAATAAGGTGTCATTGTTAGAATAGTTTCCTGTCATAAAAATTTTTCTCTAATTTGGTTTTAAAATAGCAACCTTTCATGTTGTTTTTGACTCAGAAATCTGTAGGAAATCCAAAATTGTATGTGTTTTTCTTTCTTTTTAGAGAAAGAGTTTTCCAGATTTTCCACAGATAAGAAATCAGATACTTCTGGCCTGGAACTGCACTAAAGTGATTTTTTTAAAACCATATTTATATGTGAAGGTGGCTGACACAAAAAGCAGAAAACTGTGTTGATTTGGTGAGATGTTATACAGCATAAAACCATGCTTTCTGGGTTCTTCAGTGTGCAGTCCTAAACACTGGAAACCTCAGGAAACTTTTAAATCATAGTTTGTAGCCAGGAGAAGTGGTGCTTGCCTATAATCCCAGCACTCAGGGAGCCTGAAGCAAGAGGGTCAAAAGTTTGAGCTCAGCAAGGGTAGTTTAGTGATTTAGTGAGACCCTGTCTCAAAATTTAAAATTTTTTAAAAAGACAATGAATGTAGCTCAGTGTAAAGACCCTGAGAAGCAGTCCCCTGTGTTGCAAGCAGATAGAAAATTATGATCTGTAGCTGTAAAGTAGCCATTTCTCCTTTGGCCTGTGCCTCATTACAGGGTTACCATTAAAACCAGAATACAGCCAGGCTAGGGGTGCTGGTCTACACCTGTACTTCCAATGCACTCTGGAGGCTAAAGCAGGAGGGTCCTGAGTTTGAGGTCAGCATGTGCTACATAGTGAGACCTTGTCTCAAAAACTTCAAAAACAAACCAGGGGAGAACCAATTCTTTCATTATAAGTAAGTTTTTTCCCCTACTAAAAAAAATTAATTTTTATATGTAAATCTGTTTGTGCTTACTTCCTCTACAGAAAGTATGAGGAAAATAAATACTTCCTACTCTTCAGTGTGGTTCCAGAAGCTAAATATTAACCAGGGACAGTGGCACATTCATGTAATTTCAGTACTTTGGGAAGCTGAGGCAGGAGGATGCCAAGTTCAAGTCCAGACTGGGTGACTTAGTGACTTAGCAAGACTCTCTACCCACCCCCAGAGAAAAGTTAAATATTGAAGATGCAAAACTTACTCTGAGGGGCCTAGGGATATAGCTCAGTGGTAGAGTGCTTACTAAGAGGGCTGTGTTCAGTTTCTGGTACCATAAAAGAAAGAGAAAAAAGCAAACAAATCACTGGGGAGGAAGTGCTGAGGCTGTGGTAGGGGCCATGAGCTTGACTGCTTTTGGGGAGCTAAAATCAGAAAGGCTGCATTCTCTGTGGGTTGTCACACCCTAGGCCATGTTATCAGGATTCAATCCCAGACCCAGTTGCCTTCTCTTGCCTTAAAAAAAAATAATACTGATGTACAACACAGAGAGCATGGTACCCATCACTTAGCAACTTACAGTGTACAAGTCCATGTTCACAATGTTGTGTGGCCATCACCACTGAAGATTGCGGAATATTCTCAGCACTGGGCAAGGAAAGCCCCACTGATCAACCCGTCCTTCCCTTTCTTTCTTCTTGGCTTTCTGTTCATATGGATTGCTTATTCTGGAAGTTTCACACACAAAATCTAAACTATATTGTCTTTTGAGTCTGTCTCCTTTTGCTTTTCTTATAATGAAATATAATACTTTAAAAGTTCACTCACACTGTAGCACCTATCTGAACTTTATTTCTTAGTATGCTGCTGTATGGGTACAGCACATTTGGCTTAATTACACATCGGTCAATGGACACTGGTTGTTCCCACATTCTGCTGTTACAAATAAAACTATGAATCTCTACTTTTGTGTTTCTACTTGAATACCTATTTTTAATTCTTTAGGGTCTCCTTGCTGGTTGGAGAGGTAATTCTATGGTTAATTTCTTCTTCTTTTTTTTTTTTAAATATGGAACGCTTCACGAATTTGCGTGTCATCCTTGTTCAGGGGCCATACTGATCTTCTCTGTATCATTCCAATTTTAGTGTATGTGCTGCCAAAGAGAGCAGTTAACTTCTTGAAGAACCACAAACCTGTTCTTCTCTAGTCTTAATTAATTTTTTAAATGTATTTGCTATAGGGTCTACAGGGTCTTAGTACATAGAACAGACTCGAGGTGCTTCTTCTGTTTTCAGCCTCCCAAGCCCTAGGATTACAGGAGAAGGCCACCACACCCCGTCTTCATCACCTTCTCGGCAGGCCTGCGGGTGGGAGCAGCGCTGCGTGCTGGGGACTGAACCCTGGCTGCTGCACTCTACCTGTGCAGACGCTTTAGTCTGCTGAGCTATCTGGGTGGCCCTTTCTTGTCTTAATTTAAATTGTTTCCTAAAAATAAAAATTTGGTGCAAGGATAGTGATAAAGCTTGTGTGAAAGAGAGGCCTTGAGTTCAAACCCCAGTGCACATGCACGTGCATGCAGACGCTCACACACACACACACACACACACACACACACACACACAATGCCCCACAAAATCGCTAAAGAATGATCATATTCCTAGACTGAATTTCACAAGTTTAAGAGGCTTCCTTGCATTGCAAATCCATTCCGAATACTTTGCCTGATGGATGAGCAATCACAAGTCACTTAGCCTTATTTGATCCCTGTCACAGTTGGCTTTTTCCTAAAACATTTGGCCTTGTACAAAACATAGCACCTTTTAAGAGGATGGTTATAAATAGATTATACCATCACTGTCCCTTCGGTTTTGTACTTTTTCTGGGTCAAACAGAAGCTCTAATCTCTTTTGTGATTTGTTGAATGGGGAGTAATCCAAAGCAAATCCGAGTTAGCTATTCATCTTCAGTTACTTCTGCTTAAATATCATGGTTCCCCAGTGCTGCATAAAAGAGAAATAAAATGATTATGGACAATGCAGACAGTTTCCCAGCATCAGACTGACTGGCCACTGTTCCTGCCCTGCTAAAAACAAACAAACAAACAAGCAAATCAAGAGTGAAATGTTTTTTATTTGGTGGTACTAGAGACTGAACCCAGGACCTTTGCACTAGGTGCTACAGCCCTAGCCTCTCACCTTTGCTCTCTTCCTTCCTTCCTTCCTTCCTTCCTTCCTTCCTTCCTTCCTTCCTTCCTTCCTTCCTTCCTTCCTTCCCTCTTTCTCTCTCTTTCTTTCTTTTTCTCTTTTGAGACATAACCTTATTAAGTTGCCCAGGCTAGGCTTGAACTTTGACTCCTCCTGCCTCAGCCTCCCAGCACACTCAGGTACAGGCATGCGTCACCATGCCTCACAGGAGGAATGTGGCCTCCTGTGCCCTGTCCCATACAACTAAGAGACTCTCCAGTGGACACTGACTAGGTATCCCATGAAGCAGGTCCATTCTGACACTAACTACCTGGAGTCTGCTTTGAGTCCCATAGGTAAGGGCTTAGTCCTATGCATCTGCCTCTACTCTGGCTGGCAATGGCAGGTAGCAGGTGGTCACTCACTTCCCACCACCTCCTTCTCAGGGTTGGTTAATTTCCTAGCATGGTGCTCACAGAATGCACAGACAGGCTTGCACATTGTTGGCTTTTTAATGTGATAGGGGCAGGGGAGATAGCTCAGTAGAATAAGTGTCTGTGGGCAAGCGCAAGGTCCTGAGTTCAATCCCCAGTACCGGAAAAAAAAAAAAAAAAGAATGTGGAGTCCATGTGGGGAGCCTGATGGCAGAGGTCCATGGGGCAAGGTGGTGGTGAAGGGCATAGAGCCCCCATGCTCCCCTGCATGCTGCTCTCTAGATATCTCCCCCAGACCCTGTCCCAGGGTTTTATGGAGGTGTCATGTGGCCAGATGAATTAGTTCCTTGGCCATAAGTGACTGACTCAGCTTTCAGCCCTTCTTCCTCCTGAGATGGAGGTGAGGTGTGAGGGCTGAAAAGCCCCTTGGACACTAGCACCTTTAAGAGAGAGCAGAGAGCACCACCCCCTGTCACTCACCTCATGAGCACATCCTGTGCTAGGAGCCTAGCAAGAAGCCCCTATCCACATCCCTGTTATCATCTAGTGTCACCTGGGGTCCATTTAGCTTGTGGCTGTCTGGGCAGTGCCTTACCCCTCACCTACTTCCTCCCCTCTGCTAGCCTGCTGCCCAGAGCTTCCCAGGTTTGGGCCAAATAGCTTAAAAAGTGTTTTTGAGAGAGACAGACAGACCAGACAGACAGACAGACAGACAGACAGACAGACAGACAGACAGACAGAGATCTGCTCTTCTCAGGGGCTAGAGCAAAACTATTCAGCAGTTGGGATGGCTTCAGCATCTGGGTGACACCCAGGTCCTGAGCACTCTGTGTGTGTGTGTGTGTGTGTGCAGAGGCCCCACCCCCTCACCAGCCTGATCCATGCTGTGTTGTGTTGTGCTGGCATCCTGGGGATCTGTGTTGGGGTCAGGGAAGCACTGGCCTTAGCATGAGGTGCTAGGCTGGCAAATACTTGCCAACTGATACAGAAGTAGTGTAATACCTTAGCAGCTGTCATGGCTGTCCAGAAGCAGCAGGAAGCTTCTGTTCCTAGACACTATGATACCATTCCCCTCCCACAACATCTGTGATGAGAGCTCTTCTTTTAATACCTAAAATAATCCACTCCTGCCCCTTCACAAGGGGAAGAAAATCACACAAGTAATTTTGGGATCACATACCACTCCTCAGATCATGCCCAACATTTTGTTCAATTTCTTCTCCCTCTCCCTCTCCCTCTTCTTCCTCTTCCTTTCCTTCTTCCTGGACACAAGCACCTTTCCCTCTCTCTCTTCCTCTTCCTCCTCTTCCACCTCCTTTGCCATTGGTGGTACTGGGGATTAAGTTCAGGGCCTTCACATGGAGCTGCCTCCTTACCTCTGTTTTTAATTTGTATTTTGACAGTCTTGCTCAGTTGTCCAGGCTGAACTCTTCACATGCAATTCTTCTGCCTCAGCCTCTCACACTGCTGCAATTACAGGTGTTGGTCACCATGCCTGGTGGATCACAGCTTCTTTTCATCTCCTTCTCTCCACGCATGGGATGATGGGCTCTCCCCAGAAGCCATCTGCCAACCACTGCCTCCACCTCACCATCCCAAGCTCTCCCTTATTGCAACCCCATCTCATTGTTACTTACTGTGACACCAGTATCCCATCTTCTCCTTTTCTGGAAGCTGTAGACCTCAGATGAGTGCCAGCCTTCACTTGGGAGTAATATGGGAACATAAAGAGAGACTGTGGCCATCAGCACTGGGGCTGGCCAGGCCATTCTGTGACAGAGAAACCTCTAGGGACAGTTGCAGTATGGGAATAGGGCCACAGGTGCAGGGATTCCAGGAAGGCACCCTGGGCCCTGTGGCTCCCCTCAATATCCTCCCCTTAGAGCTTAGTTCAAGTCAGGTTGCCATCAAGCCCAGCTAGTGATTTCTTTAATTGTATTTCCTTCCCTATTTTGCTCCAGTTTGTCATCTCCCTGGGGTAGCCTTCATATGTAATTTTGACTCTGGAACTCTTACCCATGGGCTGGCTGGTGCCTGTGAGTGGTAGGAAGGAGCTTCTTGGGGAAGCCCATGCCTTCCCCATGCCTCCACTTCAGCCCCACACTTAGGTGGCTCTAGCCTTCTTAGGGGAACTGGTCTGTCCCTAGGGAACTGTCTTCGCTTTCCTCCGTTTAGCCCTACAAGTGGCCTTTCAGATGCCTGCTGCAAACGATCCTCAGGACCTTTGCCTTGACAGCTGTGTGTGTGTGGACTGATGGCTGTGTGACCCAGTAATCCACTTTTTGACCCTCTTGATCTTCCACACTGTGTTAGGATGACATTGTAAGGATTAAGTGCAACGCTGCATGTTATATAGCTTCCTAGACTGGGTATGGTGGCATCCACTGGAATTCCAGCAATATGGGAGGCCAAGGCAGGAGGATTAGAAATTCAAATCCAGCCAAGGCAATTTGGTATTTTTTGATTTTGCTGGTTTTTTTTTTTTGTTGTTGTTGTTGAATTATTTTTAGGGGAGGTTTATTTTTTTTTTTTTTTGTTTTTGGTGCTGAGGACTGAACCCAGGGCTTCCAGCTTGTTAAGCAAACATTCTACTGCTGAACCAAATTCCCAATCCCAGCCAGGGCAATTTAACTAGTAAGACCCTGTCTAAGAATAAAAAAGGGCTGAGGGTCTAGCTCAGTGCAATGGCCCTGGATTTAATACTCAGCACTGCAAAGAAAAAAAAGAGATTAGCTTTGACTAAGAGCATTTTGCTAGCTGGGATTCTCTCACGTACCATGTGCTTTGAATATTTCTGCCAGGGGAGCTGATGTCTCACTTTACACTCACAGGGACGAGGAGGCTCGGGAAGGTGTAGCATGGCTGGCAGGCCAGGCAGGGCACCGCAGGACCCATTGCTCTTGTGGCCTGAGCTGCCTCATCTGAACCGCTGCTCTGCCCTGGCACCTACGACACAGCCTGGGACACTGGAGACGTGCTGCTGCCGCATGAATGCCCCGCACCCGCACCGTGACGGCCCCTTTGTTCAGCCTGTCGGCCTTGGGAGTATCTGGCTCTTATTGTATTCCGCTCCACTCATTAGTATGCTGCTTCTTGTCCTCGCGCCTTTGTTCACGGGTTGCCAGTCCCCAGCCAGACGGGAACTTTCAGAAAGCCTGGACTGCCTGGCGTCCACTCAGGCAAGGAGCTGAGCTCTGTAGGCTGTGGCTGCAGGAGCACTTTTCAGAAAGATTGTTTGGAGTGTTCTAGGTTGGAGAACCTCGGCTTTCTCTTGAAGACGCAAATCAAGCGCACACGTGGCTCACTGATTCTTCTAATGAGGAGCAAATGTGCGAAGCTGTGGTCGCAAGGGCGGCGCAGCCAAATGAACACGTGGGCATGCAGGGCGCTGTGGCTGCCCCTGCCTTGGCAGCTGGCCAGGAGAGAATCTGTTGGGAGTTTCCATCACATAACAACTCCTCGGGGCTGGGGAGATGGCTCAGTAGAATAAGTGCTTCTCTGACATAACAACTCCTGGGCCTCCGCCTCCTCCTCCTCTTCTTGCTTTTCCTCCTCCTTTTACTTCTTTCTCCTTATCCACACCTTCTTGCCCTTTGCCCGCTCCTTTGTTTTTTCCTTCTTCAGTTCTGGGACTAAGCTCAAGGCAGAGCTCCCAAACTCAATCCCTAGCCCTTTTTACATTTTGAAACAAGACCTCAATAAACAATTTAACCAGGCTGTACTAGAATTTGTGATCCTCTTGCTTCAGCCTGCCATAGTGTGGGAACTACAGGTATTTGCCACTGTTCCTTCACAAAATTTTTTGAGCCTTGCCACTGTCTTGTAAAGGCAGGTGGATACTGCAGGCCCCAGAGACTCAAAGGTGAGTGACGCTGCGAAGGCAGCTCATCTTGAAAGTATTATCATTATCATCATCATCATCATTATCATTATCATCATTATTATTATTATTATTTGCGGTACCAGAGATTGAACTCAGGACCTTTTGCTTGCCAGTTAAGCTCTTATTCTATTGAGTTATCTCCCCAGCTTCGAAAGTATTATTTTTAAACATGATCAAAATCAGAAGCATTCAGCCAGGCATGGATCCTAATTATTTGGGAGGCTGAGATTTAAGCTCAGTTCAGGGTCAGCTGGGGTGATGTAACAAGATCAAAATGAGGTAAAAAGCAGAGCTGGGGTTGTGACTGAGCACCCCTTGAGTCTAGCTCCCAATCCCCATTACCTGTACCCCAAAAAAAGCAACATCTGAAAAGTTTATTAGTGGAAAATACAAGTTGAATATAGAATCTGAGCTGCAAATTTTATGTAACTAATTAATTAATTTTGCAGTGCAGGGATAGAGTGGACCTCTACCATTGTAGGCAAGGGCTCTGCCACTGAGCCACAGCCCAAGCCTGACTTACTTATTGATTGTGGTACTGAGGATTGTTTTTTAATTTTCATTATTATTATTATTTGCAGAACCGGAGATCAAACTCAGACCCTTGCGCTTTCCAGGGAAGTGCTTATTCCACTGAGCCATCTCCCTGGCCCCAATTTTCTTTAAAGAACACAGAATAGTGATAGAAAAAAAAAACAAAACCAGCATTACAGATGATACAAAATTTCACTAAACAAAGTAATAGGAATCCAACAGTGGTTGCTGTGTTACATGATGCTAGCTTCAAATTAGTTGTTCAGGTCACAAGACATAAACATGCAAGATTCTTTTAAAGAAAAAACACAACAAAGCAATAACAAAAAGTTTTAAGAAATGAAGAAGAAGAAGAAGGAGAAGGAGAAGAAGAAGGAGAAAAAGGTTTAAGCATTAACTTCTCCTTTCAAAAGATCAGCAGAAATCAGCAGTACCATTATCCCAGCTATCCAGTACATACATACGTAAATATATCTTTTTCCCTTCTTCCTTTTGTCCTTTTCCTCATCCCAGTTTTTCCCTCCCACTGGACAAATTCTTTCCCTTTCACAGTATCTATTGTACCTTTTAAATTTTATTTACTCTTTCAAGTTCTCACACTAGCAAGACAATACAATGTTTGCACATGTGGACTTATTTCACTTACCAATACAGTTTCTAGCTGCATCCATTTATCTACAAAAGCCTCAAATTGTGTAAAAATATCATATTTTTTTTACCATTCCTCAGTTGATGGGCATTCAGGTTGTTTCCAAGATTTAGCTATGGCAAATTATGCTTCTATAAACATGGGTACACATATTATCACTAAGATATGAGGATTTTAGTTCTTTTAAGAAAATACATAGAAGGGGAATAGCTGGGTTGAATGGGACCTCCAATCCTAGCTTTTTGAGGAATCTCCATCCTGATTTCTATAATAGTTGTACCAGCCTGCACTTCTACCAACAGTGAAAAAGGACTCCTTTTTCCCCTCAACTTCTCCAGAATTTATTAGCTGACTTTTTGATATTATTGCTGGTATAAGATGGTATCTCAGCATTGTTTTAATTTGTGTCTCTTGAATGACCAATGATGGTGAACATTTTTTCATATACTTATTTGACATTTGTATCTATTTTTTTATAAAGTGCATATTCATCTCAGATGCCCATTTTTGGATTGGGTCTTGGAATTTTGGAGGCTTGATTTTTTAAAATTCCTTATATGTTCTAGATAGGAGTCTTGTCTGAAGGACAGTCTGCTATAATTTTTTTCTGATTTGTGGGTTTTATTTTTACTCTGTGATTTCTTTTGGTGTGAAGAAAGTTTTCAAAAAGATGAGATCCTAACTGTTGATTCTTTGAAGTATTTCCTGTGCAATCTAATTTTTGCTCACGGACTCTTTCTCCCTATGTCCTTAAGGTTTCTACCTACTTTCTCTTCCAGAAGATTTAGTGTCTCAGTTTTAATATTTAAATCTTTGATCTATTTTGTCTTTAGTTTTGTGTGTGGTGGTAAGCATGGATTTATTTTAAGCCTTCAGCATGTGGAAAGCCAGTATTTCCAGCCAAAGCTGAACCAAATTAAACCATATATTGCCAGCCTTTTTTATTTTGAGATAGTATCTCTCTACATCTCAGGCTGGGATGGAACTTGCAATCCTGCCACAGCCTCTGGGAGTGGTAGGACTACAAGTGTGTGCCAGCAGGCCTAGCTGCCAGCTCTCTTTTAAGTAGCATAGATATGTTACACAGAGCTCTAGGCAGACTGAATAGGTATATGGTGTGATTGGTGGCCTTGCATACTTAGCCCTTTGAGGGAGTTCTCCAGCCTGTCTTTCATGGACCCTTCTCCATTTGTGCTTATTCTTCAAGAGACCCCAGCTTTAAAATTATTGAGGAGTGACACATAAATTCTGGTTATGTCTACTTTTTAAAAATTTATCTTTTGGTGTTGGAGGTGGAGCCCAAAGCTTGGGCAGGCTGGGCGTGTTCTGCACAGCCAGCCCTGGGTCTGTTCTGTGATGGTGATGGTTCTGAGGGTGCCTCTGCCTCCCTCACAGCAGGGCCCAGCTTGCTTTGCTGGAGCAGCCTGAGAGACCCCAGCCTCGGGACAGCCTCCTTCTGCAGCATCAATGACTGCTCCTCTCAGATTCCATACTCCTGGGAGTCCTTGCCCACAGACACCTCTAAAAATAATTTTGAAAAATTATGTGCTGTTTTGCATAATTTTTAGTGAATGTTGAACATTTTAAATATATTTAAATGCCAGATTTTGAAAATATATGCTAAATCCATTATATGCAGGTTTTCCATTAAGAGCAGTTCCTGCCCTGCCCCCATGGAGCAGTGTCTGGAGACATTTCTACTGATTGCAAGTGTATTGCACATATGTGTGTGAGCACATGTGCAAAGGCCAGGCACATTGCTCCACACATTCAAATGCGCTTGGCAGGAAATTACAAGCAGGAAATCTCAAGCCCAAAATGACCACAGAGCTGAGACTGGAACCTTTGACTATATCCAAAGGAATCTGCATTTAACAGTCAATGATTTTTGCACTCATGAGCATAAATGTAAAAAAGCACAAACTCTTTAGAATATTGATCCTTTTCTTCCTGAAGTCTTATTTACTTTTTCTTTTGCCCAGAGAATTTTATCCTAAGGAAATATATTTATGCTTGAAAGCCTTATTAATTACTATTTAATTTTGGGGTACATACCATGTTATGTAAATTGAAAAATTATTTTTAAGTATTCTATGAGTAGAAGGTACTAGGGTTTCTCCATTTTGATGTATCATTCAAAATTGGTCAAAATATCCTAAATGTATTACACTTTAAAGGTGAGTTTTAAATACAGAGAAAGCTTTGGATTGCAATTTCTCTCTCTCTCTCTCTCTCTCTCTCTCTGTTTTGGAGTCCTAGGGACTGAATCCAGGGAGTGCTAAACTGTTCCCATACCTTTTTATTTTATCTTGAGACACAGTCTCATTAAATTGTTCTGGCTGGCCTGGAACTTGGGATTCTCCTTTAGCCTTCCAAGTAGCAGAGATTATAGGTGTGTACCACCCTGCCCAGCCAAAATGTGTCTCTTAAAGGGATGAAGTGGGCAGAAGACTTCAGAGACTTGATAGTAGTCTTTGTTGAGGTGGGGGCTCTCATCCTCGGGTAGGGTGGGAGCTGAGGGTGGGAAGCAGAGAACATTCTGTGTGAGTCAGCCTCTCCCAACAGGGCAGCAAGGGAGAGTCAGCATATTTTCTCACAATGATTAATTTCAAGGAAGAAAACATATGGACACTGAAGATTTTGAAAAGGATTTCCTTAAGACTGTGCCCACGTACCCTCTGGAAGGTCTTCATGTTCCTCTAGAGGAATTTGTCTATCAACTTGATTTGACTTGTTCTGGCTCTATGGGTAACTAAGCAACTCTTTTCTTGTAAATGCTTTAGAAGATTTGCTAATGCTGCTAACACATGTTAAAGAAAGATGAGCTAGTGTATATGATAAATATTTGATAAGTCAGACAAGTAGAATTACTCACAGGAGGCATAACTAAAGGAGGATGCATAGACTCACAGTTGAGAGTTCTGTTTTAGAGTTGCACGCAAGACCCCAAGTCTCTCTGACCCAATCTCCCTCTCCAGCAGCTGTGTGACTGGAGGCCAGTTATTGCCTGCTCTGACCCACAACTTTCTCTCCCATTCAGATTAGAAGTAGAGTTCTCATTAGCTTGTGAGATTTAAATGAAGTTATTCATACAATGCACTTAGTACAATGCTCAGGGCATGTACTCTTCACTCAACAAATATTAGGTGTTGTCTTGGAATATTACAGAAAGCTGGAGATGTAGGTCAGTGGTCAGGGTCTTAGGCTCAATCTCCAGCACCACAAAAAATAAACAAGAGAATTGGCATCTGTATATATGATAGCGTTTACTTATTCAGGAATGAAGATTTCCAAGGTGGTAGAATAGCGATTTCAGTCTCGTTTCTTATACCACAGCTCTTTGGTGCCTGAGCTACTGCTGCTCACCACATTGATGGTGTGACAACCTTTGGTTTTCACTATTCCCGAGGTGTTCTGGAAGCCCAAGGCTTAGCCCATATTTTCTTCATCTTCACAAGGACAAATGTAAATGCAGAAAGAGTGCTGTCCAGAAAGGTGAAATTCTGCTGAAGTTATTTTTTTTTTAATATTCTCAGAACACTGTATAGTAGTTGTGTGGTAGATGAATTGTGTTCAGGTTCCTCTGGGGTCACTTGCACAGAACCTATGTAAAGTTGTTCGTTCAAGTAACAATACCAAAGTAACTTAATCCTCGTATGGACAACAGTGCTATTGGGTTACACAGTTTTAATCCCCGAGGAGTTGTCTCTTAACATTAAACTGTCCAAACAGTATTTATACCAGCGACTACCCTGCAAGATCACTTAACCCTGCATTGCCATTTAAAAGTAGTTAATGACAGAAGCAGCAAGACTGGCTCCTTATGAATGATCGCATAAGTTCGACCTGTGCTGTCATGGTTTATGGAGGAAGGCAGTTTGTCCATACCCTGCTTCAACCACAGCAGGTAATTTGAAATGAAATGAGACAGTTTCTACAAGCAGATTGATTTGGGAATCTCGCCTGTTCTTCCCTTTGACCCTTGACAAGTTGACACTACAAAGATTGTGACTTTAAAAAATGATGGGGTGCAAATACATTTAGGTGATGATTTACCGCGTGCTGAAGCAAGGCCAGTGCATCCAGAGTGATGCTGTGAGCGAAGGTAATCGTGAACTTTAACAAGTCCTGCCTGGTGCTTCCGAGCCTTCTTAATTGTCCTACCAGGTGGATTGCTCCATCAAGTAGTTTATATTCTTGATAAGAGAACAGGCACCCAGTTTCCTGGTAAGAGACTGGGGTTCAATTTCAAGGTTGAGATATATTAGTATTTATGGTAAACTTATTGGAAGTTACAGATTCAGTTTGTCATATGGGTCAAAACAAAACAGCTTACCTATGCGGATATGAGGGCAACAAATTGTATTCTTTTCCACATATCTCTTCCTCCTTTTTTTCCTCCTTGGCTTTTGTAAATATGGGTGAATATACACAAAAGGAAGGAAGCTCTGTGATTCAAGGGTGATAATCTGACTGTTTTGATAATCAAAAAGTTACCAGGAAAAAATTGTCAGTAGGAATACTTGACAAGAAAACAAAACAAAAACCCCTCCAACTGTGCATTAATACTTTTTTCTTAACCCTTTTAATCATAATTTTTTTTTTTAATGCAGTGCTGGGTGTGGAACCTGATGTCTTGGCATGCTAGGCAACTACTCTTCTTCTGAGCTACACTCCACATTGAGATTTCACAATAAATGATACGTAGTAAGTGGAGAAATATTTCTCACTTCAGTTCTGGTATGGTTTATCTTAGACATGAATTTTGATTAATTCATCAATAAAATTAAAAAATTAACTGTATCCCAGAACAAGAATAAAATGACAGTCAAAAATCCTTTTCATAAAGCCTTTTCTAGGTCCAAAAATATACAATACTTAGGTTAGATTATTTTACATAGACTTTGTGATAGAATTATCAATTTATATTAGCATTTGGATTCAAGGTGGAATATTGAGCGATTTCTGATTTGCCAGAGAAGATATCTACGGTGTGAGGCTTATACAACGGGCTGCTCTACGTAGCTTTTGTATTCCTCTCTATTCAGACCAGTTTGTTTGAAATATAATTTTGAAGATGCTAGTAAAAAGTATAACAAATACCCTATTGGTCTCTGTTTAAATTATTTACTGCCCTTTTGAGCCATGTCTTCATTGCACTATGTTAAAAGTATTTTGCTGAAATGTTTCTTTATGTTGTCCATCGAGTTTAATAGACGTGCTGTTTAATAAGCTTTCTACCTGTGTGGAGAGACGATTTGACCTCTCTGCCCTGCCACTGGTAGACATAGTATAAGATTGCTTTGTGAAATAAAGCTGTCGGTAACATCAACAAAATAAAAAATGATCGTATTCCAATACTCTCTGCTGAGTACTATGACAGCGCTGAAATATGGAATAAAATTGAAAGTAGATTAGTTTTGGGTCTTAAGTCATATTTTGACAAGAAATAAGAGAGGAGAACATATCTTTGAACTTTTAGTTTTAAAGTTTTTAATGAAAATATTTATCATTTTGTAAGGTTGCTTCTTTCTTTATCACATCTAGGCTATATAACCTTAAAACAATCCATTCTCTTATTGTAAGGGTTATAAATACTGCTCTATCTTTATATTAAACATCATAAAGGAGATACACACAGGAAGAGATAGTTTGACACTTTCAACTTAAGGAGTGTCATGCTAATAAAAAAGCTTATTGAAGAGGCTGGAAAATCAGTCATTAATAAGCCACATATTTTTAGACTATGTAAAGCATGTAAATACTGCGGACAAGCAGACTGATTCTGCTGTATTTTTTCCACTGAGCCATCTCCCAGGCAGATTCTGCTGTATTTTTTGTTCACCTTTTGGAATGGTTTGACTCTGAAGAGGAAGAATAAATATGTCAGTGGAGAAAGCCTTCCCGGTGATTTCTTTCCACCTGCAGGAATTTGAAAATGGCCGAGACATGCAGATGGTGAAATTATTTCTTTCATTTCTTTAGTTACGTATTAATCAGATGAAATCAGGATGAATAAATGGCATGGATGGCCAGTGGAGGCCGCGGGTGGAGGAGGTGACGGCCCCTCCTCCCCCAGAGTCCCGGCACCAAAGGGGAGTGGGCGGAGCTCTGACGGTACACAATGCCCTCCCTCATTTCCTATGCAGAACAGGACAGGTTCAGCTGCTCCCTGGGACCCTCAGGGGCCTGAACTTGGCTCTTCGCATTTTTTCCCTCTGCAGCACAGAGTGAGGAGGCCCTCCGAGGTCATAAGGGCTGCCCTTGCCTTCCCCGGTTCACTGTCCCAGGCCAGTTCTCAGGCCAGTGAGAGCGTAAGAGGCCGGCTTCTTAGCAAGAAATCTCAGTCGACTTTTCCCTTTCAGGCATATGTGGATTACGCACTAGCACAGGACTAAAACTTTGGCAGCACTCTGAGATGCTGTTTTTAGTCACAGGAAGGACAATCTTGTCCCAGTCATTTTTTCTTCTCTTTTCCAGTACTAGAGATCCAATCCAAGGGCACTCTGCCGCTGAGCTATATTCCCACCCCTTTTAAATGTCTATTTTGAGCCAAAACCTTGTTAAATTGCCAAAGCCTGCCTCAAACTTTCCATTCTCCTGCCTCGGCCTCCTGAGTAGCTGGAATTTCAGCTGTGCACCACTACACCTGACTGTGCTGCCCTAATCTTAAAGTTTCTCTACTTATGAATGTAAAATGTATATTGAAAAGCGAAAGGATTTTGATTCTCTGAGACCTCAGACATATTTTTAAAGCCATCCAAGGGAAGCATTTTGAAAATGTAGATGCATATCAAGTAAAGCTGGTTCTCAATCTTTGTGGTGTATGCCAGCAGTGCGATGCAGGCCCATGATATTGTCCCTTAATTTGTTCCTTGACAGAGTTTTAACTTTGACTTTGCTAAGTAATTTCTTTAAACAGGACAATGAATTCCTGGACCATTAGGTTAGTATCATTTGTCATTATCTATGCAGGATTGACTCTTGGGGACAGAGGATTGTGAAATAACTACATAGATACCAGTAATTCAGACCACATTTATAGGTATATTTTTGTCACAAATCTTTTGGTCAGATGTCAAACTTTAGGCCCATTCAATTAGTGAGGGAGAATGTTCTAGAAGTTTTGCTACTTTCAATAAAGCAAAAGTTTTACTTACTCCAGTTATCTGGTTTAAGAAATCTGGAGCAGAATCTTAATGCCAATGAATTTTAGAGTTGATTTGTATTGTTTGGTGATTAAACTGGAAATAAGATTTATTTTAAAAATGATGGCCACCTAACCTGTGACATGAATCATTATTACAAAAGAATGGGGAAGATCAGGAGGGCAAGCTCTTCCGGGGATTGAACTCATCAAACCCTTGCACTTGCCAAGGAAGTGCTTATTCCACTGAGCCATCTCCCCAGCCCAAGCTCTTGAACTTCATTAGTCATTTGGCTATTTACTTATGCATTCAGTAATTCTTTTTTATTTTAAAGAGAATTAAAAAAACAAAAACAATACAGAATTTCAAAACAGGATAATAGAAAATTAACAATGGTTGATATATTATTATTATCTTCAAAGTAGTTTTTCAGATTACCAGATACAGGCATGCAAAATTGACCAAACAATTAAACACTAACTGTTCCTTTCAATAAACCAATAGAAATTAGCAGTACAATTATCTTAGCTATCTTGTATACTTATATTTTTTCCTTCCCTCCTTTTCTTTTCTCCTTTCTCCTATCCTAGTTGTTCTTTCCTTTTGAACAGTTTCTTTCCCTTTGATGATATCTGTTGTGCCTTTTGGTTTTTATTTACTCTTTCCATTTCTTAAACTAGGTACAAAATATAGGACTGGCCAGACAGCTCAGTGGACTAAAGCACCTGCTTAGGCAGAGGGCAGCAGCTGGGGTTTGACCCCTGGGGTGCCTTGCAGCCCTGCCCCCGGGGCATGCTAAGAGGGTGATAAAGACTGCATGGTGGTGCATGCCTGTGATCCAAGCACCTGGGAGTCTGAAAACAGGGGAATCACTATGAGTCTGATCTACCCAGTGAGAACTGTAGACCCTGTACTAAATACATTAAAAAAAAATACAATGCTTACACATGGGGGTCTGATTTATTTTCACTCATGAATATGGTCTTTAGTTACATCTATTTATCTATAAAAGCCTTGAATTTATTTTTCTTTATAACTGAGTAATACTCCATTGTATGAAATTACTGTATCTTTTTTATCCATTCCTAAGATGATGGGCATTTGGCTATGACAATTTGTGCTGCTATAGACATGGGTGCACATTATGTTACTGAAACATGTTTCCAGTTCTCCTGGAAAAATACCCAGAAGGGGAGACAAGTGGCTTGAGTAAATATTAATATACAAGATGGCTAAGATAATTGTACTACTAATTTCTATTGGTTTATTGAAAGGAACAGTTAGTGTTTAATTGTTCGATCAAATTTGCATGCCTGTATCTGGTAATCTGAAAAACTACTTTGAAGATAATCCTAGTTTTCTAAGGAATCTCCACACTGATTTCCACAGTACTTGTATCAGTACTTGTATCAGTACTTGTATTGCTACTCTCCCAGCAATAGTGGAGAAGGATTTCTTTTGCTTCGAGCCCCACTGGCATTTGTCATTGGTTTATTTTTTTGATGACAGCCATCTGGGGTGAAGTGGCATCTCAGTGTTGTTTTAATTTGCATTTCTTGAATGATCAAAGATGTTAAACATTTTTCATATATTTATTGCCATTCATATTTCTTCCTCTGACAAGTATGTGTTCATCTCAGATGCCCATTTTTTGACTAGGTTTTTGAATTTGGGGGGCCTGATTTGCATGTGGTAATACTTAAACAACACTCATTTTGTTAGCAAAAGATTTCCTAAACTGGGCATGACCTGTAATCCCAGCACTTGGGATGCTGAGGCAGGAGGGTTGCTGAGAGTTGAAGCCAGCCTGGGATACATAATGAGTTCAAGGCTAGTCTGAACTACATAGTGAGACCTTGTCTCAAAAAAAAGGAACAAAAGAAACGATTTCTTAAAGCAATATGTTACAATAAAATCCTTAAAGTTTTTGTTTTTGTTTTTGAGACAGGATCTTTCTATATAGTCCAGTTTGGCCTTGAACTCATGATGTAGCCAACACTGACCTTGAACTTACCATCTTTCTGCCTCAGCCTCCTCAGTGTTGAGATAGGTGCACCATCATGCCCTGGTAATATCCCTGTTCTTAAATTCTGTCTTACATTTCTCCCATTGTTGAGGCAAAAATACCTGACACCCAGTGTTAAAGGGGATAGGTTTATTTAGCTCAGTTAGTAGAAGTTTCAGTCCATAGTTGCATGGCTCCAAGGCAGGGTGGCACATGGCAGAGAGGTGTCAAACAAGGAAACAGTTCATGATGCCCACAAAAAGACAAAAGCAACAGGAGGGGAGACAGCCTCTTTCTATTCCTGACATTGTATCCAGTCAATCGGGACTAAGGCAGTACCTACCCATCACCCACATTTAATCCTAGCATCATTAATCTTAGCATTGCACTCTGAATCAATCACACACTCAAGATTCAACTACTTCTGAAAAACAGCCCTACCAATGACTGCATGAGGCTTTGGGGGACTTCTAGACAGAAGCCATTGGTCACTGGCCTTCCAAGACTGTTGTGCATTCCTTTATGCAAAAGGCATTTAGTTCATTTCTAAGAGTTGCCAAAGAGTTTCAGCATTGCTTAAAAGTCCAAGTCCAAAGTCCTCCCTGAAGTTTAAGGCAAACTCTTAGTTGTGAGTGTCTGTACAAATGAAAAGAAAGTTAAACACTTCAAACATACAGTGACACAAAATGGACATTACTATTTCAAAAGGTACAAATAGGGCAATAGAAAAGAACAGAACCAAAGTGTTGGGGTTTATGAGGAAAACAATCTAGTACAGGACACATAAGTTATAGGATTACTTTATAGTAGTCACAGAATCAAGTACAAAGGAGTGCAGGAAATCTGTCCACATGCTAAAGACTCAAAAAATCTACCTGAAGGCCTGGATCCCACGGCAGCATCCTGCACAGCTGAACATCTAGAACCCGTGACGATGATTCCCACAAGTTCACCCGGGGGCCAACAGCCCGTGATATTGTCTCATGCAAGCCTGTTTCAAGGATCTACCGAGGGCCAGTGGTGGAAGCTAGAAAGTCTTTGCCAGCACAATAACAGATATGTGGCAGCAGGCTGATGACTCTCCACTGGAGCCAGGAAGTGATGCTCAAAACAAGCGCCAGAGCTCCCCCAAAGTGAACCGCAGCCATCCTTGGTAACACAAGCGTTATATTCTCTGAGGATAACAGCCAATTTCACATCAAGAAAGCCAGCTTGACAAGCTCTTCTAGGAGCACCAACAGCCCCACATTTTGCTCTCCATTTTTTTTTTTTTAATGTTACTGACAACAGTCCTTGGTGGGCCTCCTACTCCTAGAACCATGCTGATTCGGTTCAGCTAGGATTTATAAGTTAACCACTAGTCATCAATTTACCACACAGAGCAAATCCAAAATCCATCAGGGCAAACATTAAATCCTATAGTTAAAAAAAATAAAAATCCTGTACTTCCATATCTAGCACCCACAGCAATCTGTGGCAAATTGTGAATTCCAAAGGGCTTGGGTAACTCTGACCCTATGGCACTGCTGGTCATTGTTGCTCCCACGGCTTCTTTCTCTGACCAGTTTTGCTCTCTCCTTATAGTTCTCCTATGCCAATCCACATTCCTGGCTTTTCTAAGTTTTGGGGGTCTCCACTGCATCTTTGGCTTCAACTCAGTTTCACAAACTGTCCTTTCAGGGGCATAGTGCCTGGCCTTCTAGGACTTCTTCTGATATCTAAGTGGAAGCCTTTCTGACCCCACACCTCTGGCATTCTACATGCACCTAAAACCAGCACCATGTGGATGATGCAATGACTGCCACCAGCTGGAGCAAGAGCCAGGCTTTCTTTTCTCTTGGATGTGAGAGTCAAGGGCCTGTGAATCAAATCCCAAAGAACAACTTTGCTAGGTCACCGCTTTTTAGAATATGCTGTTCTGAGGCTTTCTTCTCAAAGCAAAGTCTTTCACTTTTGCTATTTTGAGGTGGCAAAGAGTGGAGTCCTTCTGCTTCTTCTGATGCCCTTAGGCCATCTTTTGTGTCATCTTCTTTTGAAGTACTTGGCTTTTTCTTGCTAGTCTTCTCAGCAACCAGTTTTTCCTCTGTTCCAGCTTTGCAGGCTACAGCTTTATTGGAGCTTCCTTTCTGGCCAAACTCACCACACATTGAATCATTCTGCTGGGCTCTTGCTCTTGATTCCGGACATAAATTTAGCTAGTAGTCCCCAGTAATAGCCATACCACGCCCTCAACATTAGGCTGCTTTGAAATTTCTTCTGCAAGATTAGTCTGCCTCTCTTAACTTTCATCTCTGGATGTGAACAAAACACAGACACATTTTCTGCCAAGGCACAGCACAGATCATCTGGAGCCCAACAACCAATGCAGTTCTTCCTGTCAGAAACCTCCTGAGCCTGGCTGTTCCTCACAGGATTTCTATAGCCTTTTGGTCTTCTGAACTCTAATTAGAATCTCCCATCGAGTACAGCCTAAGGCATTCCAGCTCTACAGGGTCTTGCTATGCAGTTCAGGCTGGCCTTGAACTCACTTTGTAGTCCGGGCTGGTTTGGAACTCACAACAGTCCTTCTGCCTCAACCTCCCCATTGCTGGGATTACAGGCATGCACCACCATACCCAGTGTATTCAGCTCTACTTTTTTAGCTGGTATCTTTGAACCTTTCCCCACAAGCCAGTTCCAAAGGCTCTGAACCATATGGTCAGGTATAGTAACAGCAACAACCCCACTTCTGGTGCCAAATTCTGTCCTAGATGCTTTTCTTGTTGATGAAACAAAATACCCAACAACCAAAGTTAAAGGGGTAAAGGTTTATTTAGTTCAGAGTTTATAGAGGTTTCAGTCTATAGTAGGCTGGCACCAAGGCAGGGTGGCACATGGCAGACAGGCATCAAAGAAGGGAGCAGTTCATAGTGTCCACAGGAAGCAAAAGCAACAAAAAAGGAGCCAAGTCTTTTTCTGTTCCTTATATTGTGCCAGGGGTAGGGTGGTGCCAATCCAGTCAGTGGGCTGATTCAGTAATTACCCACCCTTAATCCCAGCACTCTTAATCCTAACACTACACTGTGAATCATGCACTCTTGGTTCAGCCATCTCTGAAAAAGAACCCCCAAGGCCACATGAAGCTTGGGGGACATTTTGACACACCATAGTGAGTTCTTTTGTTTTCATAGAGAGTTCTTAAGGAAAATATGAATGTAAAAAGTTGGACCAAGTCTACAGGTGAAGGGGAATGACTGTCACTTGAGAAAGCATTGTGGTGACCTTGAGAACATGGTGCACTGGAAGCCTGGCTTTGGGGTGGGCTTTCTGGAGTGGGAAGGGGACCTAGAGTGCTGTAGAGAGAGCACCTGTCCCGGGAGGTGCCCTCAAGGGCTGGAGTGCCAATGCAGGCAGGGTTAGGGGCTGCCCCTAGGGTGGCTGCTGCACTGTGGTTTAGTTTCGAGGCATTATTTCCACATTATAATTCTCATTATGATCTTACCATGAAGGAATAACAGACAGTTGAAAGTTCCGGTAAGGGTAGGCTAATGACCTCAATAAAAATAAAAGTGGAATTTAAAACTTGAAAAAACAACAACAACAAGTCCTCGGTGGGGACATAAACTTAATCTTTCAAAAGACTCAGGGTAAGAATTCAAAAAATTTAATATTATAGTGACTTTAGAAGTCTTTTATTTATTTGGGGGTTCTTTAAAATTATGATTAAAGTCAAAGGATGAGGACAGCAGTAACAACACATATATGTATTCACAACCCACCAGCTGAAGTTAAGTATGACTTGTACTTGTCAGCTCCCTTAAACCTCATGACACCGTAGGAGGCAAATTATTACCCTTGAAGAAATGGAGGCATAGAGAGGTTCTACAACATGCCAGGGGTCACAAAGTAAGCAGGGGAACTGGTGTTCAAAACCAGGAAGCCTGGCATCAGTCTAAGACTTAGAAAACTTGGTGGGGCCGGCGGTATAGCTCAGCGGACTAAGCGCTTGCTTAGGTAAGCTCAGGGACCAGGATTCGAGCCCTGGTTCCCCACGCCGTGCCGGCTCCACATGCGGGAGCGCTGGCCCCGCCTGCAACCCGGGCGTGGTGACGCGCGCCTGTAATCCCAGCATGCGGGAGGCAAAAAGCAAGAAGATCACTGTGATTGTGGGCTGCGTGCAAAAGTGAGACCCTGCACCAAAAAAAAAAAAAAAAAAAAAAAGAAAGAAAGAAAGAAAACTTGGCATTGAGGATATTTCATGACCCACTCATTCATTCATTCATTTGTTCATTCATTCATTCATTCATTCATTCATTCATTCATTCATTCATTCATTCAACCAGCTCATGAACAAACCATCCAATAATGCTCTCATGTTCTGTCTATGACATGTTTATTTCCTTAATAGTGGACGTGACTTTGTGAAATTTACAGATCAGTGGGGGGAAGGGATATTAACCAAATGTAAGTGTGATCAAAATATATGACAAATGTCTACATAATTTTTATTTCAGTAAAGGACATAATGCATCAGCCCCCCTTTAGATACTTCTCTTGTTTTGAACACACTCATCCCATCCTCGTGCTACTTTTTGAAGCAGTTCTGGAAATCCTCTTTCATGAGCATGATAAAAAATATAGGAAACACGCCATGCTGGTCCCACCTTCATGGTGCACGGAGAGGGTGATTGAGATGGAGCGTGGTGGTGTGTGTCTGTAATTCCAGCTCTTGGGAGGCTGAAAATAGGAGGATCACTACAAGTCCAATCTATGTAGTGAGACCTTGTAGAGCCTGCACTAAATACTAGGTAGATAGAAAAGATAGAGACATAAATATCAAGGGCAAATGCTGCTGACAGTGTCATCCAATGGAAAGGCAGACTCAGAACAGGGCAGTGTTATTCACAGGATCTGGCACTGTCCCCAAAGTTAAAATGACCATGAAGGGTAAATGTTTTGACTGTCCCAGCACATCTAAGCAGGGATGACTGCACGGTTGAAAATGTAAGAGAAGACTTCCACACTTCTTTTTTTTTTTTTTGTGGTTGAACTCAGGCCCTTGCGCTTGCCAGGGAAATGCTTATTCTACTGAGCTATCTCTCCAGTCCCTAGAACTTCTTTTTATTTTTAAAAAGAGAATTTAAAAAAAACTGTTGTAAAAAAAAAAAGCAAAGAAAAAAACATTATAAATGATACAATATTTCAGTAAACAAAATAATAGGAATTCAACAATGGTTGTTGAAGATAATGTTATCTTCGAATTAATTGTTTAGATTGCTAGATATAAACATGCAAAATTGGTTAAAAAAGTTATAAGAAATGAAGAAGAAGAAGAAGAAGAAGAAGAAGAAGAAGAAGAAGAAGAAGAAGAAAATGAACATTAACTGCTCCTTTCAATAGATCAGTAGAAATCAGCAGTACCATTATTCCAGCTATCCTGCATACATACATAAATATATCATTTTCGCTTCTTTCTTTTGTACTTTTCTTCATCCCAGTTTTTTCCTCCCTTTGAACAAACTCTTTTCCTTTCACAACATCTATTGTTCCTTTCAGATTTTATTTACTCTTTCAGGTTCTTATACTAGTGATACAGTTTGTTGTTTTCACACATGGATCTCATTAATTTCACTTACCAATATGGTCTCTAGTTGTGCCCATTTACCTCTAAAAGCCTCTAGTTCATCTTTTTTATAGCTGAGTAATGTTTTATTGTGTAAAATGCCGTATATATTTTATCCATCCCTCAGTTGATGGGTAGTTGGTTTGTTTCCAAGATTTAGCTGTGACAAACTGCATTGCTATAAACATGGGTACACATATATCACTGTGGTATGATGTCTTCAGTTTACTTGGAAAATTATCTAGGAAGGGAACAGCGAGGTTGAATGGGACCCTTGATCCTAGCTCTCTGAGGAATTTTCCCACTGATTTCCACAGTGGTTGTCTGCACCTCCAACAACAGTGGAGTAGGGTTCCTTCTTCCCCATAGCCCCTCCAACACTTGTTATTGGTTGTATTCTTGATGACAATCACTCTTTCCGGGGTGAGATGGAATCTCAGCATTGTTTTAATTTACATCTCTTGAATGACCAATGATGGAGAGCATTTTTTCATTTATTTGTCTGCTATTTGTATTTCTTTATCTGAAAAGATAAAAAACCTGCATTCCTCTCAGGTGTCCATCAGGAAGTGACAGGAACAATAGGATAAGTGTGTTCATGACAAGGGGCTGTTCTGTATTTTCAGGGAGCTTAATGGCAAGATTTTTAAAAATTAAATATTAACCATAGAGTTAGACCTCATAGGAACATAATTAGTCATAAATTTACAGTAGAAAGGTCACAAGAAGCTAAGTGCAGTGGTGTATGCCTGTATTCCCAGCACTTGGGAGTTCAAGGCCCCCAAACTACATAACAAGAATTATGGGGAATTTGGGGAAAACTTTCTGAGAAAATGTGCTCAAAAGGCTCTGAAAGACGGGAGCTTAATCTGCAGGTAGTAACAGAGCGTGGTCTTTGGAGGACCTGGGATGAGTTTTCAGTGGGGAGGAAGAGGTACAATCTGAGTCCTGTTTCACTCCTGCTGGGATCTGGACCTGGACCAGATAGATGGCTCCGAGGGGCTGTGGGAGGTGGGCTGGGGCCACTGCAGGGGCTCAGATAAGATATGACATAGCTCAAGCTGGAGTGCAACAGAGAACAGGAGAGACGGCCTGGCACAAGGTATGCATGGGAATGAAAACGAGCACACCTGGTGAGGGACTTGGTGAGGGGCAGGTTGAACCTGGGCTCCTGGAATTCTGCAGTTTGGAGTCTGAGGATGGTGGCTCCCTCCCCTGCAGCCAGGATGCTGTGTGAAGACCTCCTGGGGTCCATTCTGGACCAGCTGCATCTGCAGTCATTGTTAGGAAATTTTAACATCTTAAAGGATAAAGTTAAAATGTAAAAATCCTTGTTATGACATTTTACAAGAATTGAAAAGCCAGGAGAGTCAGAACTGCTGCCGTGTTCAGCATTTATTGTGCCCTGATAAAACCCAGTGTTCTGTGAATGTGTTCATTGTATTCCTGGTGTCATACTACTTGTGTTTATGAACAGATGTGTTTAAAATCACAGTATGGAACAAAGCCCGTTGCTAAAGAGAAGACTACTCTCTGATGAGTATAATAGCTTCTGCGCTGTCTTGTAGACCGATTCATGTAAACCATCATTAATTCTTTGTGTAATTAATGTATAAAACAGAGTTTCTAGTAATGAAAAAGTAAACTCAAGCGTCACACTGATAATATCAATAATACGCATTTGTAATTACATACCGTAGATGACGGTAAAGCTACATTTTATTACATTAATAAAATGTAAGACCTCTCAAAGCAACCCAGGACCAAGCGGCAGAGACACTATTAGGGCTCACTGCTACATCAGTCAGGAATCGAGCAAATTGTTGTGGGCTGGGGAGAACACTCACAGCACTCAGGGAACCCTTTCCCCTCTCATAAAGTGATGATTTATTTTTCAGATGAAATACTGCATGTTGGTGGGATAACTTACTCAGTGAGAGTTACGAGAGTACCAGCAAAGATAAAAACCAAATTTAAGGGCTGGCCAGATAGCTCAGCGGATTAAAGCACTTGCTTAGGCAAACACAGGAATGAGGTTCGATCCCTGGTGTTCTGTGCTGGCCCCGCCTGCAGGGCGCCTTGAGATGGTGACTGAGACTGGGCGTGGTGGCTCAGGCCTGTAATCCCAGCGCTTGGGAAGCTGAACCCAGGAGAATCACTGCGAGTTCCATCTGTGTAGAGAGACCCTTTCCTAAATACACAAAACAAACTTGAGGGCTAAAACCGTGATGGGAGACCTTCTCGTTGCTCTAGGCAGACAAAGGGACCAGGGCCTCACTGTGGGTCGCCTGTTCTCTAAGGAGGCAGCGGGTACTGGGGGACATTGAAGCAGCTGGCAGGCACTGTGAGGTTAACACCTTGGCCACACTGACCAGCGTGCTGCGTGGACTGACCCATGGATGGTCCCTTAGATGTCCGCCCCTCATTCCATCAGGAAAGAATCCTGGGCAAGCCTGATCAGTTTCTTAGTCACTCCAAGGACTCAAGCCAGTCCCTCTCCCCTAGAAGGAAAGGCTAAGTTGTGGGGTGGGGGAGGGAGGTCTGGGGACTTGGCAAGCACTGGGATATGTTCAGAATATCCATCTTAGGTGCAGCTGACAGCAGTGGGCAGCCCGTGCTGGAAAAATATTTCCAGAAACACAGAAGACATTTCTACAAGCTCAACAAATAAACAGACCCTGAGCACCAGCCCTGCCACCTGAGGCAAAACTCAACGGTGGGTGGATTTCAGATGTCAACAATAGAGGTGTCAAAAGCATAATGTTTCTCTTGGAAATGCCACCCAGAATTCCCAGAGAGCCTTTCCCATCGATTAACTCTGAAATGAAATCCAAACATTCCTGGCTGTGGGGGGTGATGGTGGTGGAGGTTTTAAGGATCTTGGCTTCATTCAGTAACTACCAATTTTGAACTAAAAATTATTTTATACAAAAATTTTTCTTCTGAATATTCCCACATTCGATTCACCCTCCAAGGATGCCCCTGCCTTTGTTTCATGGAATTTTTGTCACAGCACAAAAAAGGAGGTTTTGGTGAGGCGATTTGGGGTCTGGAAGCAGGTAGGTTTCAGGTTGCTCAACTTCGTATGTATGTTTTTATTTTTCTGGTGAGAGGGTTCGGGCTCTTATAATGTTCTCCACAGTGTCTGTGATCTTTCCTCTCCCACTTGAGAAGCATTAATGGATCTTAAGGGAAGTGAAATACAGTATTAAATGAAATTCTCCTTTTCTCTCCTTGTGATGTATTTCTCATACGACCAATAGGTGGCAGCATAAACGCCGACCTGCCGCCCCATGTTCCGGACCTCGCAGAACTTTGCATACAATTTACTGCCCGAGGTCCCATCAAGAACCCGATTTGTCTTAAATATCTTGTGGACATAGTGTCCCATCCAACTGCCCTAACATCTGTGTGGCGGAGTAGAATGCGGTCGCATGAGCAGTCCTGGGGCTGTAGGGTCACAAAATGGAGGGGCATTAGGTTTAGTTTTTTGCCACCCAGAAGAGAAAAGCTGAAAGCTTGAGAATTGCGAAAAGCTCACGCGGTGCAAAATCGAATCTCACTTCCTGAGCCGTCTGGATTCTTTACTATCTGACATTGTGTGAGCAGTATCTAAACTACCTTAAAAAATGACTTATTTTGAACAACAACAACAAAAACCAAACTTTAGTTTCCTGGAACCGACAGCCCATAAACATCTCTCTCAGTGCTTCTGCTTCTAAGAGGATTGAAGATAACAGAAAAAGAGGAAGTTGTTTTACAAGTGTGGATTCTGAGGATTTTTAAAACTTTTGACAATTATCACTTTCACTTTCTGTGAAGCAGTGAACCATCGAAGTAAATGCAGGCACGTGGGGAAATTCTTTTCTTCTTTAAATATATCTAGCTAGCTCGGATATCAGCATTTTAGATAGAAGAATCTGGATCTTCCTCGGGCTGATGACATTTCTGAGGCTGGATTATTTGTTGTTAGTAATTATTAGTGGTAAAATTAAGCTGGGGCTTGAATATTAAACATCAGATCTGAAGCAAGCAATTACTTGGCAGACTTTGATGAGCTGTATTTTGCCTGCCATTTCTTTCCCTTGAAAGTTTCCATGAAGTTCTCAATTGCTAGGTCTCGGGAAGCAACTGTACTCACACAGTTTCAGACACTTTCCTGTGAGAGAAAATAGAAAGGACCCGATGACATTTGACAAATATCAATGGAAGGGATGCAAATTTGGTGGGTAGAGTCGATTTGTCAGCCTGTTTTGGATCACTTCTCACAGTCCAGTCCAGGCTCTGAGGCTCTCTTGAAGAGAGAGCAAAATAATCTCCTGGGTGAAAAGCAGAAGCAAAGTGTTTGCATTGAGAGAGAGTCCAGCCTCTCTCCCATAATAAATAACTTTTAAAAAAAATTTATTTATAACAGTGTCTTGCTACACATCATGGATTCTTTTTTTTGCAGGGGGGAGGATCAGCTCAGCCCGCCCTGGGGGAGGGGCTGGCATGGCATGTGGTGCTGGGGATCGAACCGTGGTCCCCGAGAGCTTGCCTAAGCAGGCGCTTTAGACCGCTGAGCTATCTTTCCAGCCCAATAAATAACTTTAGAAGGATCATCAGTTAATCAATCAATCAATCAATCAATCAATCAATCATCAATTGGTGTTTCAGAAATCTACTTTCTGCCTAGACCTCCACCCTAGGTTGGAAGTGATGTGAGGTGGATTTAATGACTGCCCCCAGGTGGGGCCCTGTGGCTGCTCAGCCTTCCCTTGTGGAGTAGGGAAAGGTGCGGTGGGCCTTGGGGCCGCGGGCACCTGGGCTCTGCATCAGGTGCACGCCTCTGAAGGCTTCCCTCTCTTTCTGAGCCTTCTCTGACTGATTCCGTTCTGCATTTAGCTACTGCCCTCAGCCTATTAGTCCAGGTGCTCGACACAGCTGGACTTATAAAATGTTTTCATCTTATAAACATTTGTCCAGCTGGGTCATGGTTTGAAGACCCTTCAGGCTGCTAGTGGGTCTGTTTCCTCCTCAAGGGGGATATTTTCTTGTATCTCTTCTTCCTCTTAGCTCTGCAACAAGGGAAACAAACTACATATAAGTTTTGTCAACTGTGCAGATTTCCTGGCGGCTTTTCACCCGCTAGCTGGGTGTCTTCTGCGGGCAAAGGTGGGGCTCAAAAGATAGCATGGGCTTGCTGAATGGCCCTTTCTCCTGAGCACTGGATCCGCTTCCAAGAGTACTGCAGGAGCCTGCACCTCGGGTACCATTTAAAAAATTCCAGGTGTGCTGGCGACTTATGGAGAGGCTGACTCAACCAAAGCAGAATGTGCCGCACGTTGGATTATAGTTTTTCCATGGAGGAAAAAGAGATATTCCTAGAACCTTTCTTTTTGCTGTAGTTTCAGGATTCTGACATGGTTCCACATGTCTGGTTACTTAGAGTGAAAAAAAAAAAAATCAGCTTCTTTCTTTTCCTGCACAAGTTCTCTTATGCCACCACTGACAGTTGTTTGATTTGACCTAAAGTTCTATATATTAAATACTATTTTAAAATTCCATACATTAGATGGTTTAAATCACTGGTTCGCAAAGTGTCATCTTGGGAGTGTAAGTTCCAGTACACATTAGTAAGTCTTCTTAGGAAAAAGGTTCCACATGCAGGTAAATTCCACATGCAGAAAATGGTGGACTAAGCCAATTTCAGTGTCTCTGTGCCTGTCTCTCTCTCTTTCTCTCTCTGGTGCTAGGGAGAAAAACAGACTAAATAGGTCTTTCTTTGTCCTTTGTAGTTATTTTTGAGACAGTATAGTTCAGGCTAGCCTTGAACACACCATAGAGCACAGGCTGGCCTCAAATTCCTGGTGGTCCTCCTGCCTCGGCCTCCTGAGTGCAACTGGGATTACGGGTGTGCACTGTCATGCCCAGCTTCAGTATGTTTCTGGATGAATAATTATAGTGTGGTTTATAACTTTCAGAGGAGAGAATATACAAGGTTCCCCAAGTGCTCTGGATTTTGTAGTGCTAAAAATCATGATTTGGGAAATACTTGGCCATAAATTTATTTTTTGAAAAGAGGGAAAGGAAAAGCGGATATAGGAAAAAAGAAAAAAAAATCAAACAACAGCAATGGAACAACTACTCAATCAAACCATAAAGCCTTGTGAAAACAGATATAGAGTATCATTTTATAAACTTTTAATTATATAGAATCTATTTAGATCACAAGAGAGAGTAACCTAGACCCCAAAAGGCAGCAGGGAGAGCTAGGTTAGTGAGTGACTATATCATAAGAAAACACGTTTTACAACTTCAAAAACAAAAGTACATTTAGGGCAACAAATTGGTGAAAATACACAGTATCAGAAACAATCTGAAACATGTTCTCAGGCATGATTTAAAGTAAGGATCTCATTAACATTCATGTTCTGAAAAGGAGTTTTTTTTTTTTTTTTTTTTCTAAAATAGACAAGGCTCAGCTTGGGGCTCTTATGTATAATTTAATAATGGAAACTATAACAAGAATAATATATGATTGGAGGAATTCATCTTCGGAATGAGCAAATTAGGGCATTGTAAGCAGTATTATCTGATGGGAGTCCCCGAGGAGCTTACTGCGGGGCATGTGCTGCTACCGCCACCTCCCTGCGCTGGCTGGGAGGCCAAGGTGCAGTTCCTCGGTGTTCTTCTGGGTGAGGTGCGTGCTGCACCCATCCATAGGGCAGCGCTGGAAAGTGAGGCCAAGTCCCCTGGGCTCTGTGCGATGCTCCATTCTCTGAAGCAGACAGCAGCTTCTCCCTGCTTCCTGCTCTGAGGCTCCCTGTGTAGGGACAGGGGCTCCTATAGGCTCTGCCCGGGAGCTCCCCAGCAGGTCCTGCAATAGAATCATCCAGAAAACCTAGGAATCTAGGAACATGACGCTCACCAAGGGGTGCGGGTCTCCTCCCTATGCACACAACAATCAGGCTCTCACACTGATTCCACGGTGTGGGCCGCATGGCCTTGGGCTCGGCCGGGCACAGGAGGCCAGGCTGGCACTGGGAACCCGGAGGCCCCACGCCTTTCTCAGCCAGACCCTGTGAAAGCTTCCCAGGCAGGTTCTGCCATGAACCTGGAGAAAGGGAATCCTGGAGGGAGCTTCCTCTGGGACAGCCAGGCCCTTCTTCCCACCCCAAGGACAGGACAGCCATTCTCCGAAGGTCTACACAAAAGTCTCACTAGAAATGGCAGGGCCGACCGAACTGGGACCCTAATGGCTTTCTGCAAGTCAGACGCGATTTTTGTATGGCAGCAGGGATTAGATAAGTGTGTGCAGCTTTTTGTTCCCTTTTGCAAGGGCTGCCGACCCAGGGAGCCAGACCTCCTTCCAGGGCACTACGGAGCGCTGCCACCTTGGGTCTCATCTCATATTAATTGCTTTAACCTCTGGTGGTTTAAGCGGTTTTATTGGCAGGGAGATGCCGGCAGTAGCGAGTGGTGGGCTAAGGCCTCCAACGCTGCTCTCAGGGTATGCGGGAGGGAGGGGAGGATTTGGAGAAAACAAACCAGAGATGTTAATTAGCAACTCGGGCACTCAGGGCACTTCAAAAATATGAAGGTAGCCTAGACGTAAACTCCCAAGGGCCAGGACTTCACTATCTGTTTGGTATGCTTTTCATTAGGAATGTGCACTGTAGTGTCATTTTGAGTATTAAATAATTCCTTGAAAAGGTGTTTGGGGAAAAGGTTGATCAGCAGAGGAAAGCGTGTCCCCGGTTTGCCTCACTGCTTTCTTTTCTGCATTTTACAGACTGACGTGTCTTTCAAGGATAAAGATTTATAAAGGGAGGGAGGGTGGTCCAGCACGATGAGAAATATTGCTAAAGGAAAGGCTTGGCCGCCGGTTGGGGGTGCGCCACCAAGCCCTTCTGCTCCCAGGGGTGGGCTCTGTGATGTTCCCTTGTCAGCCCTTTCCTCACCCCAGGGAGTGGGTGGTCTTCCCTTGCTCTGGGGGACACTTTGCCTCCCTGTAGAGCAGGGGCTGGCTGCACGGGAGAGTTTAAGGTTCCAGCGCCTCCGGAGCCTGTCTTCGAAAACAGCCCTTCTGACCCAGCTACTTAGACTGTTCCCGTGTCAGTTCACACGGAGGCTCTGTGGGCAGGCATTCAGGGCCGGGCAGCTCACTGGCAGGAGCAGCCCTCCTTCCTCCCTGCAGCTGGCCCTGGATGCCCCTTAACCTCCATAGGTGTTGTCAGCTGGTTGCAGTCAGAGGCTGTAGAAATTAGCAGTGGTGGATCCATCTGGGAAAGGTGTGGCTGAGGGTCAGATGTACGCGTGAGAGCCCGTGTTCGGTGCACGTGTGAATTACGTTGTTTGTGTGTGTGTGTGTGTGTGTGCGCGCGCGCACGCGCGAGCTTTTGTTTGTGATGGGCGCATGTGCGGTATGTGTGGCGTGTGCACAGCTGCCTGTGTGTGCTGCGGATGGGGCGCGCTGCAGCAGCTACGGAAAAGGCAGAGAGGCGGGCGTAGGTTTCAGGGCGCTGGGCAGCAGGAGGGAGGCCAGAGAAGGACCCTGCTCAAGGCAGGGTCTGGCTGGCTGCAGGGTGGAGGAGTGGCCTGGCGTGGGCTCCGCAGCGCTCCTCAGCTGGCCTGGAGGAGGCCCAGAGGAGGGGAGAAGGGCGCGGTAGGACCCGAGCAGGTGGTGGGGCAGCGGCTGAGAGTTTTACAGAGAGCATCTGAGGGGCGAGGTTCCAGGTGACTTTGAAGGACACAGCACGGTGGGGAATGAGGTTCCTTTCTGACGCTGGGCAGAGTGGTGTCAGACAGGAGAGAAGGGAGAAGAGCTGCATGCATTTTTGGTCGCTTCTGGGCAGTCCGTGCCCTGGAATGGATTTTCTCATAGAAGCCACATTAGAAAACATCTCTAGGGCCTAAAGTGAACCCATAAAACCTATTTAATCCGTCCTGTTCTTTCCCAACATAGCCTAGTATCTATAGCCTGTCAATCCACAGTGTATCCCAGCTCAGCATATGCAAGTGGGGCTTAGGGAAAACTCACTGCACGTCCCAGCCAGGCAGGCAGCCAGCCAGCCAGGAGCCGCTGGCCAGCCCCCATGGTGCTGGGACGTGGGGTTTCGCGATGCCCTAGAGAACACCTGTCGCTAAGGGCCACATATCACATAAGCCTGCAATGAAGAAAAGGAGTTTCTTTGTCATGACTTGCATGTTTTTTTGATGGCCTGGGTTTTTGTCATATTTTGCAATTCTAACAGTTGAATCCAGAGGTGTTCTACCACCCAGCTACACCTCCAGCTCTCTTTTAATTTTTTTTTTTTTTTTGACACAAAGCCACACTATGCTGCACAGGCTGGCCTGGAATTTATGACCCTTCTGCTTCAGTCTCCTGAGTGCTGGGATCACAGGTGTGTACCATAGCCAGCTTCCAAGATCAAATCTTGCTCATCAGCCTTTCAAAGTGATTCTGGGATTCTTTCCCAGGCTTGGGATTTTATAATCCTGACAGTTAATATGATTAAGGAGGTTAGATGCTTGTAACTGTACAAACTATATGGAGCTCAACCATGGAGTGTATCTAAGAATTAAACTTGTTCAGGAAAAAAAATATTCTTTATTAAATACCACATTAAAATGCTATGGAAAACTTGGCATGGTGGCACATATCTGTGATCCCAGTACTTGGGAGTTCGAGGTCAGCCTCAGCTGCATAGTGAGCTCAAGGCTAGCCTGAATTACATAGTGAGAACCTATCTCAAAAAACCAAAATAAATAAATAAAATTGTGAAAGACTTTATTCAAGTTGGGAGAGAGATTAAACTCAGCTCCTGAGAGAGACAAGGGTGGTGCTGAACAGACCTCACAGGAGCGAGGTTGGAGCCAGCCTAAGCAGGGAGGGTTTCCATAAGCAGACTTAGCAGGATGACAAAGCCCAAGGATGAGGCCTACTGGAACAGCAGGCTAGCAGCTGATTAAGGAGGGAGACTTTGCCAATCCTTGAAAATAATTGTGACATTTTCCTCCTTTTATTATTTTTGTTGCCCCTTGTTGTCCTGCAGCAGCAGTGAAACAGCTGGCAATTTAGTGCTTTCTGAGGCCTGGCCCCATGCTCATGTGTTCTCCTCAGCCTTTGGAGGGAAGTACAGTTGTTTTCAAGGTAGAGAGAAAACTGTTAAGTGACTCCTCCACAGTTGCAGTGAGTTAGTGTGTGTCAGTCAGTCAGCATGCTGGGTGTGGTGGCACATGCCTGTAATCTCAGGACCCCGGGAGGCTGAGGCAGGAGGATCACAAGTTCAAGCATATTCAAGAAATTTAGTGAGGCCCTGTCTCAAAATGAAAAGGAAGGACTGGAGATATAGCTCAGTGACATAAATGCCTGCCTGGCAAGTACAAGGTCCCAAGTTTGGTCCTCAGTACTGAAGAAA